>LBNU01016546.1:82654-108735 GCA_014162995.1 Artemisia annua | reverse complement strand
TCGAACCTGAGACCTCCCCCTTTATATAGATGATAGTGTGTACCTGGATACCATGCGCCCTAGGGTCTTTTCTCATTCATTACTTGCACACTTAATTATTTATATACAAACACCCCCTTTTGCCTATTAAGCTGTTTAAGCTTATTTTACTGCTTATTTATAAGCATTTTTGAGTTTTTATATTTTTTACATCTTTCTGCATATATGTAATATTTGTATAAATTTTCTCAGAATTATTAGTTTTCATTTAGTATTTATAAAAATTCAATTTAGTTTATATAGTTTAGTTAAGTAAATAAAATTAATATCTTTTACTATATAATTTTAATCTAGGATAAATTTTTATAATTTTTCTTACTTTTATAAGTTATTAGGATTCTGTAAAAATTAATTTTGTAATTGTTACTGTTCATATGGTAGTTTTATAATTTAAATAGTTAATTAATATATAAATAGTAAATAATTAATAACAAATAGGATAATTATATAATAAATATAATTTTAGTTCCAGAAATTCTTTTATGTTATTTTTAACTTTTCTAAATTTTTATTTTAATTTTCTTAAGCTTTATTTTACATTTTCTTATTTTTTTAGGTAATTAATAAATAGTTAATAATAGTTTTTAATTAATAGTAAATACATAAATACTTGTAAAAATAATTTTAATTCACTTATAATTTTCTTATCATTTTAGGATCACAAAAATATAATTTTCACATTTGTGGGAGCTATATTGATCACTTTTCACTTTTTATTTTGTACGTAGACGTTCATTTAAACGTAAACGTACACATTTTAGGTTTTTAAGTTTTCTTAACTTTTTAATAACTTTTTAAAATATAAAGTAAATATTTTATTTTTATTTAATTTGCATTTAAGCCGCTACGGCATGCAAATCCTACTATAGTTACATTTGATGATTTGTTTTTATACGTTTGTAAAGTCTTTGACATTTTAGGTTTCTGATTGTACGTTTATATTGATATAGCTGTGACAGAGCTATTACTATTCATATTTCCAGTGTTAGTCAATCAGATTCCTGCTTTTTTCTATATTCATTCACATCAACATCACACACATTTCATTGTACTACAGAATGTCACACCTCATCAGGACATAAATGACCCGAGGATATAATTTTATACTCCTTGGTAAACTTGCATTCTTCTCCCGGGCCTGCATGGCCTTGCTTTCAGCCACTTGTCCGCCTCGTTACGGTCTTTCATTCACAAGTGGAAGGTTTGTGTGACGAGGAACAAAAACATGTGTGGTCTGGGAGGAATCAAATTTTGATTTGAGTTCCCCACAAGTCTCTGGTCAAATCCCACTTTAAATCTTGTCCGTTGGTGCTCTGGTTTAGAGCTTTCAGTCACTTGTGTCTAAATACACATATATTTTATACTGTTTGGACCCACAAAAACGACCAAAAACACACAAATGACCATATAAATGTTACAAATATCATTGAAATGTGTTTTTATGTGATTCAGGTATAAAAAGACTGAAAACAAGTGAAAAACATGCAAAATATACAAAAGTGTCACTTTCGGTCCCTGAAGTATCACTATTGGCAAAACTAGTCCCTGAACTTTCAAGAATTGTCAGATTTAGTCCCTAAAAGTTTTAAAAGAATGAAAAGTCAACTTTGGTCCTTGGGAAGTCAAAAATGTTCACAAATAGTCCCTGGATAAAATTTTTCACAAATTGGCAATTTTAACCCCTCAAGTTTCAAAAATGGCAAAATTAGTCCCTGGGTATTCAAAACTTGGAATTTAACATAAAATACCCTTGTACTATTCATAAAATACAATTTGGAACATTTTGATAACTTTTGGGAAATTACATAATTAGTCCCTCAAAAATCCAAATATTACATAAATGGTCCCTAAGGTTTAAATTTTGGAATTTTACAGTTAGTATTCAGGGATGTAAGTGCTAAAACAATAACCAATTTAGAACAAATAGAACAAATGGAGAAGGCGGCAGTAGTAACACAGGTAGTAATCCAATTCACCATATTGTCATGAAATCCAAACTTAATAAGAACATTCTTTAAGAACACCCAGCTCACTGTGTCATAAGCTTTAGCTATGTCAATTTTCAAAGAACACCTCTTAGCTCCTCCCTTCCTATTGTAGCCTTTAAGAAGTTCTTAACCTAAGATAATGTTATCTTGAATTTGTCTTCCCTTAATGAAAGCACACTGATTTTGATAAACTAAAGTGTCTAGTCCTTGCTTTATTCTTTCAGTCAAAATTTTGGTAATACACTTGTATATCACATTACAACAAGAAATGGGCCTATAATCACTTACACTCCTAGCATTTTGAATCTTTGGGACTAAGGCTATTAGAGTATCATTGATTTCTCCAAGCAACTTACGAGTGACAAAAAACTCCCTTACAGCTCTACACACATCATCCCACACTACACTCCAAGCTTTTTTGAAGAAGCTTGAAGTATAGCCATCTCGCAAGAAGCTTTATTCTCTCAAATATAAAAGATAGCACTATTTATTTCATCATTTGTTACATCTCTAATCATCATTTGGGCCTCCTCATTAGACAACTTCTTATTAAAGATATCATCCATATGACTGAGATCAACCACTGGGATAGACTGACCCAAAAAGCTTTTAAAGTGTTGCGCAAACTGCTTAGCCACCTCATCACCTTCAACCATGTTACCATCTTTATCATTTATACTCAAAATTCTGTTCTTCTGTCTTTTAATCTTAATCACTTTATGAAAGAATGCACTATTTTTATCCCCTTCATATAGCCACTCTATTTTAGCCTTCTGATATAATGATTTCTCTTCATCTAAAACTGCTTCAGTGCTTCTTGATACTCTTTAAGGACATTTGTTGCCGACTCTTTAACTTGTAGATTATGAGGTTGAGCAGCAACAAGAGTTTTAGCTTCTTTCAGTTTCTCCTTTAGCTTCACAACTCTAACAAACACATTCCTATACCAGCTTAAATTGTTCACACTATTTTTTAATATTTTCAGCTTCTTAACTATTTGAACATGTGAAAACCATTAATTTCCACATTCCAACCTTGTTGTACAGTTGTAATAAACTCATGCTTGTCTGCGCGCAATATGATTAGAAAATCTGAATGACTTGAGCTTCTTCTTAAATGCTTGAGGAATGGTCAGAACTGCAGGGCTATGATCAGACACAATGTAGGGATGAAAAACAGCATATGCTTGCCCATAAGTGTTCACAAACTCTTCATTAGTCATGATCCTATCCAGTTTTTTAATATACTTGTTTGAGGACTTGCAGGAGACTTGATCCAAGTATACAACAGTCCAGAGTAACACACATCCTCCACTTCTATCTTATTAGCACAGTCAATAAAGTCCTGCATATCATTAGTAATAACAAAAGAACCGGCATACTCTATTTTTAGTGACGTTAAAATCACCCATTATTACCCATGGGTGACCATGTGCTAGATCTTTTGTTAACTCATGATCATTCCATAGTTCTTTCTTCTCCCTACTAGTATTTGCAGCATAATTGAAACTACAAAAATTTTCCTCTTGTTTGTTTTCCAAAGATCATAACATGCTCTGTTTAGTCATATTCAAAGTCACTAGGTTAATAATACTACTATATGTAGTTCATATCCTGTTGATATCTTTAAGATGCAAACCTATTTTACAAATCCAACGTATAAATTTAGGACTACAATATGTAGTTCATTTATCAAATTAATGATCCAACTCATATTTCAATTCAAAGTTCAAAACTGTCTTGTAGTATCACTTTACAGTTTAATATATAGACATATAGACAACATGACTCGAATAAAGAACTATAACCCGTTTATTAAACCCTTAAAAGACAGGTTACGACTCCCACATAAAACCTTTAAAAAGTACTAGACACCTTTATGATTGTTGTTATCAACATGTTGTTTTCAGATTGTTCTATGAAACACCATCTTGTGAATCATAAGAACAAAGTACGTAGAAGAATCGAGATAGTAAAAGTAATTATTTACCACAAAGACTAGCATTCAATAAAAGTGGTATAGACCTGACCATCAATGTCGCGATACCCGCAAACTTTAAAGTCTTCCTATATAACACAAATAAACCATTAAAGAGCTCTGCACTAGATCAAACTCCATGTCCTTAAAGGTGTTTACGTGCTCAATACGCTACAAGCATCTTACGTAACGGACCCCGGGATTTGATGCAGACCTCGTGTTGTTGTCGTTAGCGTATGAACCTAATACAATATCAATGGGAAAGCAGCTGAAAACTTTTGATGGCAAGGAGCAAAACTCAGCAGCTTTATTATTTGTGTGTTGTGTGTTTATTATGTGAATTACATAATGTTTTAGAGGCTACATATTACCTTCAAATATATAGTTGAAGTCACACACGTAGGAACTCCCCATGATTTTTTATTATTATTATTATTATTATTATTATTGTTATTATTATTATTATTTTTTATATAAATCCTAGTTTTAGCACTATGCAATAAAGTTGAGTCAAGTTGGAAACAAATTTCCCTAATACAATATTCATATGATCAACAACATACACAATAATTCTCCATGTTTTTTATCTCTTTTTTGTGCCTAAAATTTTAGTGTGTTATTGCCTTATCCTAATACGAATTTCGTGTAACCCACGGCACCAAATGGGGTCGAAATATTGCATTCGGAAAGTGGACTATACAAAGATTCAAGAATTATCCTAGCAATTTTTGATTATCAACACCCTAATACTAACAGTGTGAAGATCAATACCTTGTGGGCGCCGTTTGAGCCGAGTAGGGAGACTATCATTGGTCAGCCGCCGTGAGTTTATGTTTTCTTGATGGGAATCATTTTGTTCCATCTGGTAGGACATCCCGCCAACATTAAAGAGACCGTCTCAACATGTTTCCTCATGAAAGAAACATAGTAACCATGTGCAGGGTCAAGCGAAAATTCCCAGTGGTCTTCGTTGTCTGATGGACTGTGGAGAGCAAGAAGGCCACACTCTATCGATTTACTAGCTGATCTAAAAGTGTGTCTCCCAGGGAAAGCAACTTTCCCCAATTGCTATCTTACATCTATCATTCATCACACAGTTCTTGTCTATTATTATTGCAGACAATAAATAAGTATTGAAATAACAAATTCACAATTTTGAAAAAAAGCTTGAAACAGCCAAAGGTAATTATCACCAACTGAAAGGTCATATTGGTATAAACTAGTAATCAGCTAACATGTACTGTATATTCTTTCAGGAAAGAGTCAGATCCGCAATCTTAAACACCCTCCTTAGATACCATTACATTATGCCAAACATGGTCCATAATCAAAGAAAACACCAAACCACCGATAAGATATCTAGTAAAACCAGAAAAGGTTGGTAATTACAAATTTAGACTATCATAATTCGTGAGTAGCGACAAGGAAACTATGATAGTAAATCGAAGAAAAGAGTCAATTGCCAATCCGTTGCTAAAGTTGAAGACTTGTCTAGTTATTGTAATATATACTTAACACGCTACTCGTATAACTTAAGTACAATCCTTTGCTTCGTGACTTCACAACAGCTATTGAGTATTCCTGTTGTATACAGGCCAGTGCAATATTATATAATGACCACTGCACATCGGTCAATCTGATAGAGCATAATGAGTACGAGTATCTCGGGAGAAAAATGAAAAAGCAGTGTACAACTGGTAAACCCTGTGTTCCAAGATGATATATATACAGAGAACAATCATGCTTAGATACGACAACAAAACTTAGTAAATTAGAATAGTAGATGATAGTAAAACAAGTAAAAAGAGGAACAACTTGGTCTGGTCCAAATTAATACATCCACTAAATTACTCAATCAAACTCAACAAATCCTCTCATAAAACTTGCCAAACCTAAATATAAAGATAGATTATTTCCGACCAAGAAAAGGAATTTTTAGAAAAACATAACTTAAATTAAACTTCATCGTTTTCATTAGGTTCACGACACTGATTATTAAACTATACCAAGACTAATAAACTTGCTACCATAAGAAAGATGAGGCATAGTAGCTAATCATGACTATAGCCAATCCTGCTCCTGCAACTTCCATGGAACATAGAGCTTGCTTAGATAGTCAAAATCTAAAGTTGTCAATGCCTGAAGTACCACCTTCTGCTTCATTTTTAACATCAAATTCAACTCCTCGACCCAAGCAGCATTCTTCATCACAAAATCCTCCTTCAACAAATCCTCGGTAGTCTTAATATCTTCCTCAGTCATCAGCCACCTACACTCTTCAGGTATCTTATATTTATCAAAATCACTAGGCCTAAACCCTAACCACTTTAAACGCGGTGTAGTCAAAGCATAATCAAACAACACCTTTAAACCGTAACAATAACTGTCCACAAGAGCGAACACAGGCATATTACAATTAAACTTCATGCAAATTTTCCTCAAAAATAACCTAGTAGCATGACCCGATAACCCTTTCCCTGCCTTCACGATTATGCAATTAAACCGATCATAATATTTATCCTTAGCTAAACTCATGTAAACAGCATCTTTTTCAACCAAAAGTATAAAATCCGGTATATAATTCTTAAGGATCTCGACTCTAGATATATTTGAAGGAATTGTTTTACCTTCAATACCAACTTTCATGCAATCGATACTATCTCCATTATATTCGAAAATAAGTTTACCTATAACCACTCCCTCTTTTTCACATTCATAAACATTCTTCATGCATATAGATGCAACGTCTTTAAAACAACTATCGATTTGAGTTTGATTTTGGAAACAGATGGAGTATTCATCAATGAGTGATCGACTTCGACTTATTAATATCGACTTGGCGTAAGACTTGGCATAAGACGGCATAGACCTGTCACGTGCAGCATCATTCTTCATGTAACCTCCTAATATGGATGATAAGTCCTTAAAACAACTTTCGCGTTGATCAGTTTGGTTATAGAAAAATGTGGAATTTTCACTAATGAGTGATCGAATATGTTTTGTAAATAGTGACTTGGCATAGGACATATATAGTTTTTGGACCTCGGTTGGAATGGTGGAGAGGCCGGTAAGGGTTCGGGTTAGGGTTTTTGTGTGTGGTTCATAAATTTGGGCTCTGAATTCTCGTAGTATGGATCTGATTTTGTAGTCACATAGAGTAATTTCTTCATCGTCATTATCAAGGTCTGATCTCTTGCGTTTGTTATCCGACATTATCGACGAAGAATAATTTGGAAGGATAGAGATAGAGTTCGTATGTACTGTGTTTATATATGAAAAAGAAGCTTCGACAAGAAGCATGAGGATACATGCCATATAAATCACAATGGGCTTGGATATTTTGTACGTCTCATTGTCTCAATTACCCAATTGTTCAGAGGGGCCCAACTAATATATTGAATTGAAATTTAGTTTTGGGTCATTGATGATCTTCAAAAGAGTATCAATTTATTCGTAATCTCGCTTTGCTGTTGTTTAAAATCGGCTCCATGGTCAACCGAGCTTCTTGAGATAACATAAAATTGGATACTAATCTTTCGAGATTGGAATGATTGTTCAATGATCGAGGATTGTTATTGAAGATACGGTTTGAGGACGAACCGTTTGCTTAAAAGCGATCAGGTGGGTTCAACAATTTGTTTTTAGAGGTATTTTGATTTTGCCTCCACCCAAGGTTTGGGTGATTCTTTCAAGACGGATTGTATGAACAACTGAGAGTATTTTGCTCGGGTTTGAAAGTGAACTACTTACCACCCACTTTGTCGGTACACGAGGACGCATAGTCAACAAAAGCTTGCTCTAGATTATTCATGCAATCACGAGTGTCGTAAGGCCACTACATGCTCACATAAAAACGCGATATTGTTCACTTGAACAAAAGAAGTAGGAGAATTGTGTGATCTCATCAAGTATTTCACTTGATGTTCAAGCTCAATGAGCCGACGACGAAAACGCTAGAAACGTTAGAGAATGCTTTGACCGTTGAGTTCACGTGAGTCATTCCAGCTTTCGTTGTCATAGAGGGCTAGGTCCTCTATAATGGCTTACGATTCTTCGACATTCTTATCATGAAGTTTACCACCAGCCGCGTGGTCGATGGCTTGCTTAGTCAAATAATTGACATGATCGTAAAAGATTTGTATTTGAAGCCTAAGATCGATGCCGTGATGTGGGACTTTTTGGAGTAAGTTCTTAAAACGAGTCCACGCATCATAGAGATTCACAATGATGTTGTTGGAACAACAAGATGTCATTACAAAGTCTGGTAGTTCTTCACGATTAGAAAAACTGAGTGAGGAAACGAGTTGTGATATCATCCCAAGTCAAGATGGATCCAGCGGGTAGACGCTCAAGCCAATTTCTAGCTTGATCACATAGAGAGAATTGAAATAGACGCATGCGAGCAGTCTCTCTAAAAGCACCATAAGGTCAATAGAATCTACGATTTTTAGAAAATTCTTCAAGTGTTGGTTTGGGTCTTCGGACCGGAGTCTGTGGAATGTACAACTGTTTTTCACCAAACGAATGTGTCGGATCGCAAGTGGGAAACGTTGGCTGCTTCGGGCAACTCAATTGTGTTATGGCAGCCCTCGTGGCTTGGTCGGGAATACCCACCTAAAGTACGGGCCTAGTTGGTATAATGAATTCCTGATACCTAAAGAATATGTTAATAGGTTTCTAGAGTGTTTGCATGTTTAAAAGTTAGAAGTATATGTTACATTGTATCGTTTTCATATTCTGTTATTTCTTATTTTTTTGAAATTTGCATTTCCTTTTGTATCATGTGTCATTTATTGCATGTATGTGTAAAAGGAGTTTCGAAGCCTATTTAAGGATCAAGAACACGAGTTTCGAAGCCTATTTAAGGATCAAGAACACAATGACGTGGAGAATTTGTATGATTGTGACCAAATCACTCTGTAGGTGGCAAGGGGCATTTCCGACCCCATTGATTATTAATGGCGATTCAAGCCAAATGGTTTGAACATGTTATAAGTCATTCAAAATGTTCTTTTTAATGCATAAACCGTCCTCAATTATTTATAAAAAAAAAAGAAAATCAAAATTATGTAATAGTATAATTAGTGTTATCGTATATAAAACACCAACTATTTATAAGATGATTTTAGAAGTTTGGGCGCAATTGTTTTTAGGCAAACCCAACTTGTATCATGGGTTCATGGCCCAATATGGAAGCAGAGCAGCAACAATTAGACCAATGAATAGTTTCTTTGTAAAAACATCGACCATTTCTGCAAGGCTTACAAGCACCAATCAGCATGACTGTGTGAGTTAAACCAAAGCAGCGGAACCAATAACTGAGTATATGTTCAAAGGGTGTTTCAGTTATCCTATTTCGCTTTTAAAACACAATAAGTCCAAAAGGGCTTATTTGTGTGGAAATATCTAGTGAGTTTTTAAAACAGCTTAAGTTCAATCAAATAAGGTGATCATTATTGTTTTAAAAGTTCTAAAAACAATAAGTCCAAGAAGCAGCTGAAATGAGAGTAATCTTCTTTACTTATTCATTTGAAATGATGTGTCATTATTAATTTCACATTTTTCATTTACTGGATAAATTACTACAATACATGAACATGAAAAGATAATGACATTATAAATTGATCCGATAAAATGGGCAACTTTTCATATGTTAAACAAATTCATGATGCGTGATTAAAATGATCTCATAAAATCATACATATGTGGTACTGACCATTTAGAACATAACCACTACACCGACCGTAAGAATCTAGAGTCTTCGATTTGTTCCAACAAAAAATATACCAAATCTCTCATTATAAGGCTTCCCACTCATTATTATAATTCACCAACTCTTAATGGAAAACAATTGTATAGAGAAAAATGTATTTTAGGTTTAAGTTGCGCTTACGGTGTTTATAGAAAAACTAGAGAGAATGAAATTTACTATGTGAAAGTGTAAAATGATTTCATTAATCACAAATGAAGTTACAATGGGTATTTATACAATGGTGAAATTGAACTAATAAGCTAAGTATGCAACACTACTTGAACTGTACAAACTACATTGCATAACACTTTACAAGACATTGATTATGAAGTAATTTCATCTTTGGTGGAGTTGCAGCCCTCTGTATACTTTGAACTTGAGCAGAGGTAGTGTTTGGATCAATGACTTTGTCATTCACTTTATCCCCCTCGCAAATTGGCATTGTGTATGGATCATAAATGCCCAATTTGGACAAGCAGTTGAAGTGCAGATACTTGTTGAGTCCTTTTGTGAGTATGTCTGCAACTTGAAATTTGGAGGACACAAATTGAGGAGTGATGTGCCCTTGTCTAATCTTATCTCTCACAAAGTGACAATCTATTTCAATATGTTTTGTTCTTTGATGATGGATAGGATTATTGGCAAGGGCTATTGTAGAGGCATTGTCACACATTACTAGGGAAGGTTTTGGAACCTGAACATGTAGATCTTTAAGTAGACATTTGAGCCATAAAATTTCACAGGTTGTATCAGCCAATGCTCTGTATTCAGCCTCTGTAGAGGACCTAGATACCACTGTTTGCTTCATAGATTGCCATGAGATGAGACTATGTCCAAGAAACACTGCATACCCTGACACTGATCTTCTAGTGACTGCACAACTGGCCCAATCACTATCACAATATGTTGTGAGCTGTGGTGTGTTGTTTGCAGGGAAGAATAAGCCTTATCCTGGACATAACTTTATGTATCTAAGTACTCTCATCAGTGCATTGTAGTGAGGATATCTAGGGTTGTGTGAGAATTGACTCAAGGCTTGAGCAGCAAATGACAAGTTAGGTCTAGTAATTGTGAGATAGATTAACTTACCAACCAAGGTTCTATATGTTGAGGGGTTAGGTAGAAGGTAACCATCAGTATCATTGAGCTTGATTGTTGTATCCATAGGTGTAGCAATAGGTTTTGAATTGAGTACACCTGCACATTCTAGGAGATCCAGGGCATATTTTCTTTGACTCATAGCAAGGCCTGATTTATTCCTCAGGAATTCTATGCCAAGGTAGTAATGGAGTGGGCCCAAATCTTTTATACTGAACTTGGTATGCAAGTGATGCTTGATAGTTGAGATGAATTCAGAATCCTTGCTTACCAGAAGTATATCATCCACATAAACTAAAAGTGAGGTTAAGCTACCTTTATGCATAATGGTGAAGAGAGATGTGTCAACATAGCTTTGTTGAAAGCCTAGTTGAGTGAGGAAGGTGGTAAGCTTCTTAAACCACTGTCTATTGGCTTGCTTGAGTCCATAAAGTGATCTCTTGAGCCTGCAGACTGTGTTAGGAGGAAATTGTTTGTTGTAACCTTGTGGAATTGACATGTATACTTTTTCATTGAGATCTCCATGGAGAAAGGCATTGTTGATGTCCAATTGCTCAATTTGCATACCCTGTTGTACAGCTGTAGCAAGAAGTGTCCTGACAGTGACCATCTTTGCAACTGGAGCACATTTTTCCTTGTAATCAATTCCTTCTTTCTGAGTAAAGCCTTTTGCAACTAACCTTGCCTTGTATTTGTCAATGGTGCCATTTGCATGAAGCTTAATCCTGTATACCCATTTACTGCCAATAGGTATCTTGCCAGAAGGTAGAACAGTGAATTCCCATGTATCATTGTCTTCAAGGGCTTTGATCTCTTTGTCCATTGCTTCAATTCATTTAGGATTCTTTGATGCTTGGAAGTAGGAGTGGGGCTCCTTGAGGGTGTCAAGATTATTAATGAGGTGTCTGTTTTGTGGTAATAAGTTATTATAGTTAATGTAATGTGAGTGATGGTATTTGGCAGTGACATTGATGAGTGATTTTGGAAGTTGTACTTGAAATCCTTTGAGGTTGTGAGATAAGGTTTTGGTTTTAGTGGATTGTCTCAGAGGTGGTGGTGGTGGTGGAGGTTGTGTTGGTGAGGGTACGTGAGTATTTGGTTGTGTTTGAGCAAGGGAATTGATGTTTGGATCAGGTTCTGATGAGGAGTTGTGATGTGTAGTAGGTGTAGTTGTTGGTTGTGTGATAGGAGGTGTTGGTGTAGTGGGTGGTTGTGTTATGGGAGGTGATGAGTGTGTAAATACTCATCATTTTTGTCTTATCTGAACTGCCAAAACATCCAAAAACACCCAATAATGCATCAAAATAGTGAAAATATCACAAAAGAGTGTTTTATATGTTTTAGATGCAAAAACACCAAAAATAGATGAAAAACGCACAAAGTTTGCATAATTGGCAGTTTTAGTCCCTCAACTATCAAGAATTGACAAAACTAGTCCCTAAGTACTTATTTTTAATAAAAAGTCACCAAAGGTCCTTTTGAAATCACAAATAATCATATTTAGTCCTTTGGTGTGAAATTTCATAAAATTACAAGTTTAGTCCCTGCATTTTGGAAAATTGACAAAAATGGTCCCTGGGATTTAAAAACTTTGAAGAAAATCAATTTTGGTCCTTGTGCTTTTCATCTTTGGCAGGAATAGTCCTTGGGTGAAAAGTTTGGTGAATTTACAAGAATGGTCCCTGAAGTTTCAAAGTTTGGCAGAAATAGTCCTTGGAGGTGTAAAAATGGAAATTATCATCTACAGCCCTTGTACTATTCACACTTGGCAATTTCAACCCTTATGATAACTTTGGAAAGTTTACATTTCAGGCCCCTCAATTTTCAGGAAATTACAATTTTGGCCCTTGTAATATTTACACTAAACCAAACCTTACCTTTTTATTATCCTAAAACCCATTTACACTAAACCCATTAAACAACACAATCCATCACCCTGGCCCAACAACACCATCACCAGCCCACAACCCTTTCCATAACAAACCAGGGTCAAACCCCGTTTGACCTCCACCTTTCCCTCCCACACTGAACAAATACCAGGGTGGTTTTCCACCCCTGGTTTTCATCCCACCATCACCACTTGCCACCACCTTATCCCTCCACCTCATTACACCTCCCAAGACCCATTTAATGCCCTGTAACTGCCCCAACCTACCATTTGGGATTTTGGCGCCAAAATAAGAATCAAAGGCCAGGATGTGTTTCAATGATCCAATGGTTCAGAATTAAAGTGGGATTTGACCTGAAGACCAAGTGGAGTCCTAAGAGTCTATATAATTGAAGAAAGAAGGACCAGAGAAGTATTATTAGAGTAGAATTAGGAGTAGTGTAACGTAGGTAGTTTAATTTTCTTTCAAAGTTGTATTTCTTTGTTTAAAAAGCTTGTACTCAGTTTACTTAATGCAATTAAATCTTTCTTGAACCTTTAATCATAGCCTTGTTCATTCAAATTCAGATTTGACAATTTCAAGTGAATTTGACAAATTCACTTGAAACTTGTTAATTGTTATTGTTTCATGTTCCTTTAAGCTCTCATAAGCTCACTTAAAAGTTTTCTTAAGTTTTCTAAGCATAATAATCAGTTTTTATTCAGTTCTCTTAAAATACCAAAAATACATAAAAATTAGTAGAAAATAAAAAAATTCAGTGAAGAAGATGATGAAGCAATGGAGCAGTGTTTGTTTTGGATTGCAGTTGGTTTAGAAGCTCTTGGGAGCAATTAGGATGTGAATTGGGTCCTTGGTTGCTTCTTGCTCAGTCTTGATCATTTGTAAGCAATTCCATAATTCCTTGCTTAATTAGTTCTTATTACTTCTATAGTGTAATTTTAGTTCAAATAGTTTGAATATCATTTACTTAATCTGTTTAAGTTTTAAAAAACAATAGTTGTAGTTTAAAATTCAAAAGTTATAGTGTAACACTTAGTTTAAAGGGGTGTTTGGTTCAGGGGGTTTCCCTGTACTTCAGTTAGTTTTTGTTGTTGTATTTAGTTTAGACAATCTCTAATAGATGCATTTAGGTCATAATAACCATAAAAACTAAGTACTCTTTGAAAGAAAGTCAAATTCCATCTTTAAGCTCTTCATTTCCTTCACTGTGAGATTTTTAAGTCCCATTTTCACTCATTTTAGTTCACAAGTAATTGTTTTAGCTTAAATTAGTCTTTTCTTAGCTTATCACTTCATTTTCAGTAGACTAGGATAGATCAAAACTCAAAATAGTCAACATTTCAAGTTCATATCAAAAGGNATAGTTTTTAAGTAAATTAAAATAGTTTATATTAAATAATTAATATTAAATTAATATAATATTAATAAAATATTTTCTTTTTAGATTTTAATTTTCTTTAAATTAAAAGTTTTAAAATTTTCATTTTACACCCTTGTAGTTTGGAACTTGTCATTTTTAGTCCCTGTACTTTGCTTAATTGCATTTTATGTTATATATTTGTCATATCTGTTATTGTGCATTTTCATTTTCAATTCCAAGCAATCATTAGTGTAAAATCAAATCCAAATCTTTATCTGGTTACTATTCATAATCACTCATTCCAGAACGTTTTCCAAACACAATTTCAACCTCGTTGGGACTTTAACGACCCGGGGAAACACTATACTCTCCAGGATTTCATTGCATCTGGTCTTAAGCTTTCAGGGTTTATTTGTTACGGTTAGCCATTCACAAGTGGCTAGCTTGTGTGACAATACCTGTTGGTTCTGAGACGAGTCAGGAGGTATGGGTGAAGATGTGGGTGGGAAACCATGTGAATATCCCAGAGGTGATGTGAATGGATCAGTTTGAGGAGCAGAGGTGGTGGGGTTGGAATGAAATGGAAATATGTGCTCATCAAATGTGACATTCCTGCTAGTGATTGTTTTGTGATGTGTGATGTCATAAAGAATGTAACCTTTTTGATTTTGAGGATAGCCAAGTAAAACAGTTTTGATGGCTTGGGGTCCAAATTTGTCAAGGTTGTTTTGGTATACAAAGGCTTGACAACCAATGACCCTGAGATGGTCAATGGTTGGAGGTGACTGATAGAGGACTTCATAAGGACTTTTATTACCAATGACTCTTGAGGGTAATCTGTTTATGAGATATGTGGCAGTAAGAATGCAATGTCCCCATAGATGAATTGGAAAGTTTGCTTGAAAATGTAAAGCTCTTGCCATCTGTAAAAGTTGTTTGTGTTTTCTCTCAACCCTTGCATTTTGTTGTGGTGTATATAGACAAGATGTTTGATGGATTATTCCTTTTGATTGGAGATAATTATTGAATTGATCATTTAGAAATTCTATGCCATTATCACTCCTTATTGTTTTGATTGAGGAATTGAATTGAGTTGAGACATATTGACTGAATGACTTGAAGGTTGAGAAAACATGTTGTTTAGTTGGTAAGAGGTAAATCCATGTTGCTCTGGAGTGATCATCAACAATAGTGAGAAAGTATTTACAACCATTGAAAGTAGGATGCTTATAAGGACCCCAAACATCTAGGTGGACAAGTTCAAATACAGTTGAAGCATGAGAATTACTTGAAGGAAATGGTAAAACATTTTGTTTGGCTAAAGGACAAATTGAACATTTATTCTCTATGTTACAATTGATTACAGGAGAGAGTTCTTTGATCTTGTGAAGTACTTGATAGGATGAATGTTCAAATCTAGCATGCCACAGTGATGATGAGCTGGTGTGGATTTGATGTGAAGATAGGTGAGTTGTTGGAGATGGATTAAGAGCATACAGTCCACCATGTAGTGATCCATGAGTGATAGAGCCATCATGGCCCTGAAATATGCATTATTTGTGAGTAAAAGTGACAGCATGATGTGTGGTAGCAGTAAGTTTGCTAATAGAAATTAAGTTATAGGTAAAAGTTGGGATATAAAACACTCCTGTGACTGTGAGATTTGTGTGAGTTTCACTGATCCAATTGTATCAACCTTGATTTGGTGTCCATTAGGTAAACTTACAAGTATTGGGTGAGTGAGGGTTCTGATGTTGTGCATTTTGTGTAAGGATATGCAAATATGATCTGTAGCCCCACTGTCTATAATCCAAATATCTAGAATTCTAGAATTGAATGAAGCAATAAATGTAAATTTACCTGACATGTGAGGAAGTGTGGTTGCAGTGAACTCCTTTGGGTTGTTTTGAATCATGAGGAGCACTTGATTCAGTTGGTTTTGCAGCATATCCATTCTTGTGTGTACAAAACTTCCATCAGAGTTCTGAGCACCAGTGTTTGGATCAACATAGTTTGGAGTGATTGGCTGTTCTTCACTTCCAGATGCCATGTGGACTGAGCTGTGTTTGATGTTCCTCTGTGATGGTGGTATGTACTTGTTGTGCAAAGGGTGTCCAATGGGATATCCAACCAGTTTGTAACAATCCTCACCTAGGTGACCCTCTTTTCCACAATTTGTACAATAAATTCCCTTTCTGAATGATGTTTTCTTCACTGCGTTGTTTGGAACTGGTGTGGGAGTTCTGGGTTGAGTGTTGTGTGAGGGTTGTCTGTATCTGTTGGTTGTTGTGTTCACGGCAGATGGAGTGAAATCAGTTGGTTTTTGAACATCTCTTTGTTTTTCCTCTTGCCTTAACATACTATAGGCCTTTGAAACCAGTTGTAAAGGTTGAATTAGCAAAATTTGACCTCTCACATTAGTGTAACTCTCATCTAACCCCATCAAGAACTGCATCAGCCCCTTTCTTTGGTCTCTTTCTCCATTTGTTCTCCCATTTGTACAATCATAAGGACACACACAAGCATATGGAGCCTCTAGTGCATCCAATTCATCCCATAAGCCTTTGAGTTTGTGATAGTAAGATTCAATAGAAGTGTTACCTTGTTTGAGATTAGAAAGATCAGTGGACACTTGGTAAATTCTGTGACCATCAAGTTGAGAGTAGTGTTCATCCAATTCTGACCATAGGGCTTGTGCAGTGTTCACAAAACTCAAATTGTTACCAATTTGCTCAGAAACTGTATTCAATATCCAAGAAATTACCATATCATTTGCCCTTTCCCAAAGTGACCCAATTAGTGAATTAGCAATAGGTTCTTCAAACTCTCCATTGATCAATTTCAACTTGTTTCTTGCATTTAGTGCAATCATCATTGATCTTTTCCAAGTACTAAAGTTTTCAGAACCTGTGAGTTTCTTTGAAATGAGTACAAGACCAGGATGATCATTTTGGTGAAAGTATAGTGGATGGTGGATGGAGTTGATATCATCAGTGTTCAAGGTAGAAGATGATGTGTTTTCACTGGTAGATGCAGTGGTCATGGTGGTTTAATGGTGGAGAATGGTGATTCTGTTGGGATTCTTGATTTTGAAGTTTTGGCGGGAAAATCTGTTATGGTGGTTCTTGAGTGAGTTTGATGATTTTGATCAGTTTTAATGGTGGAAGTATGAATTTGGGAATGATTCTGATCAATTTGGAATGATTGTGGTTGTTTCTGAGTAATCTATGATTGTTTTGATGGTGGTTTGTGGTGGTCAAAGTTAGGTATGGTGGTCAAAGTTTGTTAGGATGACCGGAGTTTGTTACTTTGTGGTGGTGCGTGGTGGTTTGGTCATCAGAGAGCCATATGGCATTGATACCATATAGAAAAACTAGAGAGAATGAAATTTACTATGTGAAAGTGTAAAATGATTTCATTAATCACAAATGAAGTTACAATGGGTATTTATACAATGGTGAAATTGAACTAATAAGCTAAGTATGCAATACTACTTGAACTGTACAAACTACATTGCATAACACTTTACAAGACATTGATTATGAAGTAATTTCATCTTTGGTGGAGTTGCAGTCCTCTGTATACTTTTAACTTGAGCAGAGGTAGTGTTTGGATCAATGACTTTGTTATTCACTTTAGTGTTGCAACAATTTAGAGGTGTGAACACCATGGCAACTTATGTGAATTCTATCTTTATTTATGCATGTATATGACGAACGTTTGACTTACGCTTTAATCAAGTTTTAAAAAAATTTGGCTGGACAACTTAAATTTTTTGTTACACGTGTCTCATTCACATTGTGAGCATATATAAATATGTTGTATTGGCTCCTGTAGTTACATATATTACCACAAAGAAACATGGAACCTTTAGGAGGAAAAAATAAAACAGCGTAAGAATGAAACCTTATGATGCCTCAATTTATATAAATTTGAATAACTGACCGTCTTATTGGATTCGAAGGATATATTTTTTTGGGTTCTAAAAAGGCTAATGAAACATTTGTTTTATTATATGCCTTTTAAGTAGCATTGGAATAATAGCATTGGTTATGGTTTAAATTATTCTTTTTGCCAACCATCTGCTATCTATAATTTTGGCATTTTCTTATGAATTCAGGTCTATGTTTGTGCATATTCTACTTACATTTCTAGGTGTAATGTTGATGGAAGCGTCTTCACACATTCTAGGTGTAATGTTGATCGAAGTATCATGAAGACGGCTACCACTTATGGTATAACTCAGATATTTCTTTACATAAATCAAACTCTTTTGCATTCTTTTAGCATTTTCATTGCACATTTCATCCGTTAAACACTAACATGTCGGGATTTACCAATGTGTTACATGATTATACGTTGTTATATTATTACTTCACAATTGTATTCATTTTTTTTAATATATATAAATATATATAGACTACACACGTGAAGCTAGCCCGTCTGTCGGACGGGCCAAGGATTACAAAGAAGAAGGGTATTTGGCTGTGGTCCTGGTGTGGTCTGCAATGGTATAAGCTAGTCGTAGGCGTTTGGGATTGAAGGCTGCTGTTTGGAGTGTGAGGTGCAGTGTGCAACAAAGAGTGCAATTTGCTGTTTTCAGGTGTCTGAAATGTTCTTGCAGTTCCTTGTTTGGGACAGCAGAGTGGGTTTCAAATTTGCTGAGAAGTAGACTATTTAATGTCTGTTTGGGACAGCAGAGGTATATTAGCATTTTTACTCTTGTACACTGGAATGTCTTGGCTACTGAGAATGAAAATGCAATCTGCAATATGCGTCAGTGGGTAGTGGATTATCAATTTGGTATAATTGAATTTAGTTGTATTTTGTGACAGTGGCCATTAATGGCATGTGTTCATATGACAACAGTTAAGTCATATGCTCCAAGTTGCATTTTTGGCATTGTTTTTTTGTGTTTGGGACCCTTCTTTTTAATTGTCTTGTTAAGAAGTGGGTTGCCATCTCTTTTGTATTTTATTCGTGTGGTTCCTTTTAATAAAATTGTTGCCTTTCTAAAAAAAATAAATTAAAAAAATAAAAAATTTACGATTGAAATGGTATATCAAACAAATAGTCAAAATGTACAAATGGTATATTAGTCAAGATATGTGCAATGCATTAACTAAAAGGCAAAAAGCAATGAATTGTAGAACTTCAAGATATGTGCAATGTAGTTACCAAAAGGCAAAATGATGTAAATGTTACCTAACCATTGAACACTTGACCAAATTTGTGGAAAACTAGAAGGGGGGTCGAATAGTTTTACGTCTTTTTAATTTACAAAAACCTTGTTTATCAAAACACCAATTCAAACTTTATGTTTCACCAATAGACTTGCACAATTATAAGCAACGATATCAACAAGTATATAATATGACAAATGTGAAAGTAAGTAAATAAGTAAAAGGATAGAGTTGGAAAAATGGCACCGTGAGACAAAGGATTTATAGTGGTTCGGCTACGAATCTCCTCTTCGTCCTACTCCACTCCCCGAGCACCTAACTCGGGAGTTTTCTTCACTATGTCAACAAGCTCCCTTATGGCGGAGAAAACCTTACACAACTTTTGCTTACACCGGCTTAACGACACAAAGCTAAATGTCGGGTCCTAATAGTAGCTAGAACCAATCTCACAACACACCACGACTTCTTCACAACTTGAGCACACCACAACTTCGTCACTACTTCTTCACAACACAACTTCTTCACTACTTCACTACTTCACTACTTAATCTTCACCACTACCCTACTTCTATTCACAACTAACACTCCTAGAACTACTTATAATGTTCACAACACAACTACACAAGAGCTATACACAATATACACAATCAATATACAATACTTCTTAAACTTGAGGTTGAAGGAGTATTCTTCTCTTGCACTTTGGATGATGGTGGATGATGAGGGATTGAATCACTTGAAACAAGGATTAGTAATCTAATGATCAAAGGGTTTTGGAAGATGTTTAGAGAGATTTAGATCTGAAAATTTTCGTGCAAGAGGTGAGGAAAAATACCAGAATTAAGGTGGTATTTATAGGAGAAAAATTCTGACTTTTTCTGACACAGGAGCGTGGCCGGTCCCCTTAATTGTGGCCGGCCCCCTTAAAATTAAGGGGGCCGCCCCTTATAATTAAGGGGGCCGCCCAGCTGTAACGGCCAGATTTTTTTGTCTTTAGTGGGGAAAGTTTATTTGGTGAAAAACTAACTGATTTTGGTTAAAAATTTGAATTCATATATTTAGTATGATTAAAACATTTTTCTTTATTACCAAAATTGTTTTTCAAAAATATATAATATGTTTATATAATTAAATAAACTTTGTAGTAATTAATTAAATACCCCTTTGATCATGAGATGTATTAAGCACTTGTTTATTCATACCTTAAGTGATTAAGTTGGATATAATGATATAAACTAGCTTAATACTTGTTTACGTAGTAATCTTACGTTTAATGATTTTACATTTTGTGATCATCAAAACGTAGAGATATCGAAAAATATAAATAACGTTTTTACGCATTATTTATGTCAACAATCTCCCCCTTTTTGATGATTACAAAATCTAAACTCATTAAGCGAAAATTAGTATATATACAAGTATTATTATGAGTTTATATCAATTCTCCCCCTTTTTGTTAGCATCAAAAAGGTTTATCCCGATTAACTTGGAGCTCCCCCTTGATGTATACTCCCCCTCGTTTTGAGGTCATAAGAAATAGTCGAGATATGGAATGCTTGCAAAAATATTTAGATAGCACAATATATATATATATATAGCATGCATACATATAAAGCAAAGCATATAAGGCAAGATAATGAATTATAAATCATGGCAATAACAACGACATTCATTAATAAATTTATTACAAAATGATTATGCTAAACACATAATCTTAGTACATTAGCATACATGTATGCTTATCTTAGCAAACTATACTAAGAAAGTACTTGAGTTGCCATCATGAGAGGTCTTGCATGGGTAACAAAAGTTTGTTCGGTGATTTTATTGATGGGTAATGGAGGATGTTTTTAGTGGTTTTGTGGTGGTGGATATGGAATGGAAGGATTGTGATTGTATCGAGCTAGTGGAGGTAATGGGTGAGGTCGAGTGAGGAGATATTCAATCCATGAAATGTCTTGACTCAAGTCAAGAAGTTGTTTTTGTAGGAAGTAGCAACAAGGACAATAGTAGGTGTGGTTGGTGACTTGATCCAAATTGAGTGGGTGAGGTAAACAATTTGAATATGGAGATGATGGAGGTTTGTCTTTGTTGCGTTGTGCAAGATGCATTGCATTGAGATCACTAAGATCACGAATGACATTGAGATCTCCACGGAGTTTTTGCTCTTCCGTGGCTTTTTGGAATAGATGAGGTGGTTTAGTTGGTGTTGTGTAGTTGGATGGGAAGATATTTGGGTTGTGATTGGATGATTGACCATAATTGTATGGATCATTATAGTTGAATGAGGGTATGATGGGGTTTTGACCCGGATTGTATGGATTGTAATAAGGCTCAAAGGAATGACTTTGAGGATTTGGATTGAAGTTTGGGAAGTAAATGGTTGGAGGTATTGATGGTTGCTCGACACCATTTGATGTGATGGTATTGTTGTGAGGGCTTGGTTTTCTTTTCCAAGTGGATTTTTCAACCATCTTTGCAAGCCTTGAGGCTTTGGCTTTTGGTTTGTTGGGAGTGGTCATGATGGAGTGAATGAGCATTTATGATGGTAAAGGGTATTTATAGTGTGGTGATTTTGTGTTTATGGAAGGGGAATATGTGTTGGATTTGGTTGATGAAAGGTGTTTGTGAATTCAGGGAAATGAGGAATCAAAATAGGGTGAAATGGGCTGAAAAGCAGAAAGCAAACAGGAAACCTCGAGCTACAGATGGCCGGTCCCCTTAATTCGATGCCGGTCCCCTTAATTCGATGCCGGCCCCCTTAATTTTAAGGGGACCGCCCCTTTGATTTAAGGGGGCCGCCCATGTCTGATGATCCAGGTTGCCTGGTTTGGATTTTTGGCAAAGTATTTTCAGAAAGATGTTTGTTTTGTGGTTTGGTTTTCGGCAAGACCAACTCTTTAGGCAACTAGGCAAGTATTTTCATAGTCTAATTTTCATGAAAAGCATACATGCTAGCAATTAATTATATAAGCATAATTAAGCACAATTAAGCATGCAAATAAAGCTAATAAGCAATTAAGCATATAGAATATAGGAATATAATCAAGCATGCATTTAAAGCAAATTATCAATTAAGCAACAAAGGTACACTAAGGCAACTAATCTTAGAGTAAAGGCACCTAATAGTGTCTAACTAGTGATGGAACAAATATGACTATGAAGTTCTTGAATTTGTTCTAGTGTGTGCCTAAATGAAACAAATGTGGAGTAAAGATTGCTTCCTAAAACCAAATGATCTTGAGAAACAATCTTTAGTCTCCTTGAATTAAATTTGCTTACTTCCAAATGTTATATATAAGTATACATTAGATTATATACTTATAGACAACGAGAGTAAGACTATTATGCATGATTTTAGAAAAACGTTTTTATCATTATTCAACAATGAGTTTTCCTAATCGTGAGAATGTTTTGGAAAGGAATTGAGGTTTTATTGAAAGTATAATTATGCAAACAAAATATCTCAATTCTTGATTTTGTGCAAAACAGAATCCTAGACTCAGATTTTGGAGGAAAATAACAAAAACACAGAAACTTTCACCATCAGATGGCCGGCCCCCTTAAATAGAGGCCGGTCCCCTTAATTTTAAGGGGGCCGCCCTTATATATTTAAGGGGTCCGCCCATCTGACACTTGAAAGTGTCCAGAATTTTGAAATTTCAGAAAGTTTTGGTTTTTCAAGAGAGTTCAATCAATTTGTTCCATCATTCCTAATCCTAAACGCAAGTGGTTAAATGATTCACGTTTAAAGGGCTTAGTGAATATGTCGGCAATGTTATCTTCCGAGGCTACCTTTTCTATAGTGATGTTTCCTTTTTGTACGTTATCCCTAAGAAAGTGATGGCGTATTTCTATATGTTTAGTCCTAGAGTGTTGAACGGGATTCTTACTTAAATCTATAGCTCCTTTATTATCGCACATAATGGGGATATTTTCTAACCTAATGCCATAGTCTACGAGAGCTTGTTTCATCCAAAGTGCTTGTTGACATGCCTTTCCAGCGCTTACGTATTCGGCTTCGGTGGTAGAAATAGCAAGAGCGGTTTGCTTCTTCGAAAACCAAGATGTTAAACAACATCCTATAAACGTGCAAATACCGCTAGTGCTCTTTCTATCTACGTAGTCTCCCGCATGATCCGAATCCGCATAGACAATGGTTTCTATGCCGGATCCCTTAGGATACCATAATCCTAAGTGTATAGTGCCTTTAATGTATCGGAAGATACGCTTAACCGCTTCTAGGTGAGAGGTTTTGGGATCCTCTTGAAAGCGAGCGCAAAGGCAAACACTATACATGATATCGGGTCTACTTGCCGTTAAGTATAGTAGACTTCCTATCATTCCTCTATACTTAGTATTATCTACGGACTCACCCTCTTCATCTCTTGTGAGTTTAATTTCCGTAGACATAGGTGTCTTAAGTGGTTTAGAGTCTTCTAGGCCAAATTTCTTAAGCATTTCCTTAATGTACTTAGATTGGTTAAAGAATATTCCGTCTTCTAGTTGTTTTATTTGTAATCCTAAGAAGAAGTTTAGTTCTCCCATCATACTCATCTCAAACTCATCATGCATGATTTTGGCAAATTCATCACACATTTCTTGACAAGTTGAGCCAAATATAATGTCATCGACATATATTTGAACAATGATAATATGAGGGTCACTTCTTTTAGTGAAGAGAGTGTTATCTACCATTCCCATGGAATAATTATGTTTAACCAAGAATGCCTTTAGTCTATCATACCAAGCCTTTGGAGCTTGCTTAAGACCATACAAAGCTTTCTTTAGTTTATAAACATAATCAGGTTTTGCGAAGTCAATGAATCCTGGAGGTTGTGCCACATATACCTCCTCATTGATAAAACCGTTAAGGAATGCACTCTTCACATCCATTTGGTATAACCTAAAGTCTAGGGCGCAGGCATAAGCTAAAAGGATTCTAATGGATTCTAATCTAGCTACGGGGGCATAGGTTTCGTCATAATCAATTCCTTCTTGTTGATTATAACCTTGGGCGACTAACCTAGCTTTGTTCCTAGTAACTATTCCATTTTCATCTAGTTTATTCCTAAATACCCACTTAGTTCCTATTATAGTCACATTCCTAGGATTCGGTACTAATTCCCAAACATCATTTGTTTTGAATTGATTTAATTCTTCTTGCATAGCCATAATCCAACTTTCATCCTTTAAGGCTTCATTTATGTTCTTAGGCTCTATTGTTGACACAAAACAAAAGAAGTTATTTTTGTCTTGTGCTTGTGATCTAAGTGTTCGTTGGTTTAGGTGACCTATGATGTTGTCTAATGGGTGTGACCTAGATTCCTTAATATTTACAACTTCGTTTTCTTCTAAATTTTCTTCCTCAATATCATTTCCTATGGGCTTTGTCTTACTAACCTCAATAGCATCTTCCTCTATAACATCATCATCTTCTAAAGGTAATGTCCTAGGTGGTGGAGGAGTTTCGTCGAAGGTTACGTTTAATGATTCTTCTACTTTCATAGTATCTTTATTTAAGACTATATATGCTTTACTATTTTGTGAGTATCCTAGAAAAATTCCTTCATTTGACTTAGGGTCGAACTTAGTGAGATAATCCTTAGTGTTGAGAATGAAGCATTTACTTCCGAATACCTTAAAGTAGCCTATGTTTGGTTTTCTACCTCTTAGTAACTCATAAGGAGTTTTTCCTAGTATTCTTCTAATGGACACCCTATTAAGTATATATGTTGAAGTATCTACGGCATGGCACCAAAATTTTTGTGGGATAGATTGCTCATTTAACATAGTTCTACTCATTTCTTGTAAGGTCCTATTTTTCCTTTCTACTACTCCATTTGATTGAGGTGTTCGTGGGGCGGAAAAGTTGTGAGATATTCCATTTAAGTCACAATATTTTCCGAATTGTACTTCGTTATCAAATTCCCTACCATGGTCCGTCCTAATTGAAACTATAGTGCAACCTAGCTTATTTTGTATCATTTTACTAAAGGTCTCAAATTTTTCAAAGGCTTCGGTCTTATCGCTTAGAAATCTAGTCCACGTGTATCGTGAATAGTCATCTACTATAACTAACGTGTAGCGATTGCCACCGTAGCTCCGCACCGCGGATGGACCGAAGAGGTCCATATGAAGTAGTTCTAAGAATCTAGTGGTGGATACTATATTCTTAGCTTTATGACTAGCGTGTGCTTGTTTTCCTATTTTACATGCATCGCAAAAGTGTTGATTATACTTAAGGCTAGGCAAGTTTCTAACTAGTTCCTTAAATACCAATGATTGGATTTGTTGCATGTTTGCATGACCTAATCTCCTATGCCACAAAGTGGAGTTTTCATCTAGGGTCGCTAGGCATATCCTATCTTCCAATTTATTTCCTAGTTTCATGACATATACGCCGCATTTCCTAATTCTTCTACCTATGACTTTATCATCCTTAATAATTACACTATTTTTATCGGTAAAGGTAACCCTACACTTATTGTCACATATTTGTCCTACACTAAGCAAGTTGTATGTTAAATTATCTACATGCTCAACATTTTCAATAGTTAGGGAGTCTTGAGAGATCGTACCTTTGCCTATGATTTTTCCACGACGATCACTACCAAAAATAACATTACCTCTATTGTAGGCTTTGTACGTAGAGAATAGCTTGCGATTCCCCGTCATGTGTCTTGAGCACCCACTATCCTTTACCCATTCGTCGGGCTCCAAATTTATTCCTAGACAAATTTCATTAGATGCTTGAGCGACTAAGCATTCCCCTTTGTTCTTCTTGTCTTCATC
>LBNU01016546.1:1580-73218 GCA_014162995.1 Artemisia annua | reverse complement strand
TGGTTTGCTACTATAATAGTGGAAGGCATCACACGAGGTTTTGAACTAGAATTTCGTCCTTTTGAAGTAGTGCTTTTTCTAGCCTTTTTCTAGATCATAGTTTTGAACATGTCAATTTTATCATAAGACTCTTTACTTACTTTTAATGCTCGTTTTAGACACGGTTTTCGAACTAATCCTAGATGAGCCAGGCATAATCATGTGTTTAGTTTAAGCAGAAACATATGCATTTTCTTTAGGCCGGGGAATGTGAGTGGACTGGTTTTGACAAATGATTTATCTCAACAACTTGGGGGAGGCAAACCGAGATTTTGAAAATTTGGCCTCTTTCAGATTTAAATGCAGTTGGTTGTCTAACCACTGATGTTTTCTGATTGTTTGAATAGCGGTTTCCCAAGATTGATGGGTTTTTGCAAACTTAGTACCACACTCTGGCCAGTCATCTTCTTAATTTGTTTTGCAATGGCAGGTGTGCCAACCGTTTGTGCTTGAATTTGACCTTTTAAAAGCTCATTTTCTTAATAATGTATCCACACGTGTTACTTTGTTCATTCAAAAATTGACCATTGTTGCCCGAATTTAGAGATTCATTCTGCAATTTAAGTTAAAGTGAGATGCAATGTGCGCTTAAGTTTTGAAAAAACTCTTTTTTGAAACAGGGGCAATGGTCTTTTTGAGAAGAATGTTTTCAGACTCAAGAGTTGGTTTGATGTTTTAGTCATTGGATATCCATTAAGGGTCAGAATCAAAACGTTTGTCTAGACATTGGACAACATTCTGGTCAACCTCTCCCTTCATTTCTGATTCAGGTGGCTCAGATTGTTTGTTTATCATTGATGCATAACATGAACAACAGTAGATTGTACGTCAACCATTAGCTCTTTCTCGAAGTTGGGTTCTGTGTCATAGATGGGTATGACATCTTCTCAACCATCTGTTCTTTTGTCAAAGTTGGCGCTCGAGTCATAGGAGGGGTCGATCTCTGTATAATCAGTGTCTGCATCATTCTCTATCTGCTGCTGTCATTCGACTGTTCTAATTCTGTCCCACTACTTTCCTTGTCACAAACCAGCATCTAATGCTTTAGCCGTTTTAAACTTTCCTTCTTGAGTCTGCATTTTACTTTCATTCACCCTTCTGTTAAACTCCCCGGGTAGAATTTTCAAAACGATTGGTCTTTAAAACCGAGATTTTACTGCTTTCTAAAAATCATAAAAATACAAAAATAATCATCCTCCACCCTTAGACCTTAATTAGAGTAGTCTTTAACCTAACGAACACTATTCCCTGTGAGAGAACGATCAATCCCCCGGTACTTGCCACTACACTATACTACATCGGTCAGGTACACTGCCTGGTGGGGATTGCAAGCTTCTCGAGATCCCTCGAGAGGTAAAACGTAGTGCGTGTTGCAATCCACGCGCATCAGCAAGCATGACACAAAGTTGTAGACTTTGTCTTATTACATGATATAAATTTATTGGAAACTATAAAACATAGAACATCATCGCCGGGATGCCCGAGTCTTTGATGCCACGTAGACTGGTTGGATGACAAGAGTGCTGTGGGGGTGGTGATGGTGGATGAGTGAAATGGATAGAGATCTCCGGTGCTATCACATCGGAGGAGTAGACGACGAGTCCGGTAATCCTTCACAGAAAAGCCAAATTCGTCAAATTCAAGAGTACATTTATTATCACGTGTAAATTGGCGGACAGAAATTAAGTTTTTAATAATGTTTGGTGTTACAAGGACATTTTGAAGATATAAAGGACGGTGTAAAGATGGTAAAATGCTATGTCCGGAGTTGGTGACCGGGATGGTTGCCCCGTTACCAACAACTATAGATGTATTAATGCGTTTATTAAAAATAGTAGTGAGGTTACCTGCGTCCGAGCTAAGATGTGAAGTTGCACCAGTGTCCATGTACCACCCCGAGTCCTCGTTATTGTCCGCATAGCGAAGAGTGTTGGCATTAAAAGCATGTGGTATGGCAGTAGGCTGATCCATGTATACATTACCAGACGGACCATATTCCCAATAGCCGTGAGTGGCACCAGGTCGTGGGCCTGTTGGGCCATAAGCAGAGTGGACAGGTGGCTGCGGAGCTGGGCCTAGAATGCTTCCAGTTGGGCCAAGAGTTGGATAAGTACCTGGTGTAAAAGTCTGGTTACCAGCCCACTGTGTACGAGGACCAGTAGCACGCAATGGAACCTGTGACTGTGACCCACGAAATACTTGTTGCATAGGAGGACGAATCTGAGGATTCCATTGAGATGGTGTTCCAGAATGCGAAACACGATGGTGAACATACTTGCATTTATCACCAAACCTGCAATGACCACGTTGAAATTTTTTGCAAATTTCCTTGTTAGTAGCACTTTTATTATTCTTTCCAGACCCGGAAGCTATTAAAACTGTGGACGAAGATGGTGTGCCTTGAGCATGACCACGACCTTGTTTGCGGTTCAAGCGAGACTCCTCAAGAAGGAGCATAGAGCGAGTCTCAAAAAGGGTCATTGGGTTTTTGGAGTGGCGAATGATACTAGCCACGTGGTCATATTTATCGCTTAGTCCATTTACAGCATACATGACAAGATTTTTGTCATCAATAGGAGATTCAATGTTGGATAAAAGATCAGAGACTACCTTTATCCGTTTGAAATATTCAGCAATAGAAAGAGTACCAAGTTCCAGAGACCGTAGTTCTTCATGAAGTTCCATAGCACGTGCTTCTTTGTTGTCATGAAAGAGGTCCTCCAGGCTCTTCCAAACATTCTGCGCGGTTACATTTTTCTTGAGTACAGTTTGTAACAGGGAGGTAGAAATGGTACCGTAGATCCAGACTTTCACGAGGGAGTCCAGTTTCTTCCATTCAGTCACGTTGGCACAGGTGCAAGGAAAAGTGCCATCGAGAAGACCTTGAACGCCAAAACTGTGACAATGAGATGTAAAGAGTTCACACCAGGCATCGTAATTGAGTTGATCGAGATCAAGCACAAGCGGGACATGGGATTTGATGTTAGTAACACCAAAAGGTTTCTCCATGTTAACAGTTGGTGGTGGGGGATTATCGTTGCCAACCATGGTGAAAAAAAAATGTTAAGTGTGTTTGAAAAAAAATGAGCAGAAGAGGGAGCGTGGGGAAGGAGAGAAAGTAGGGAGTCAGTTGGTTTAAGATATCAGAGAAGGCTCTGGTACCATGAAAGTAGGTATTGTTTTTCCCTTGCTGAGAATACATTCACGATACAAATATATAGAAGCATACATCAGGTGTTGCCCTAGAACAACTATACAATGGGCCATAAGGCCTTTGTGCTGATAACAAGAAATACAGGGAAAATACAAATACATACATATATCCTCTAATATCAATATATTAGCATTGTTGTGACACGTACGTGCAGGTTTCATTGATGTTTTCATCGCTGGAGTACGAGGAAACATGGAGAACGTTTACGAAAGATAGAACAAAAAGTATTACCATGAACCACGAAACAATGCAAAATAACATGCTTGTTATGTGAGGTCTCGAAGACCAACCCTTTAGCCAAGAAATAAAATAATAAATGATGTAATTTATATATAGTTCAATATAAGTTACAGGTGTACAAAAAGGTATTCATAGAGAGGTTAGTAAGATTCGAACTTGTTTCTTCAAGTTAGCAGACATCATATTTACCAACGCCACTACAAACACCACATTCATTTCTATTAATTTTTAATTATTTAAACAGAGCCTTACATTCTCTATGAGTTCAAAATTGTATCAACATTTCTATATGGGTTTATTGCATACACTACCTGATTTCATACCAGTCTATACATTAAAACCAAGAATGTCGAAACCTTATAGGATCGTTTACCTTATAGCAATTTCTGAAATTGATCAGTCACTTTGTCTAGTGTATATATGTTACAAAAAAATGAAAGCCAAATATTACTCGTAGCATTTGTCTAGCACATCGTTGGACATAATTTTTTTTTCAACGGCAATGTAGTATAAAAGAAAATCTAGCAAGGCGCTAACAATTACAGAGGCGATGTCAACTAATCGTTCCAACTACTACAAATTTTACCTCTCGAAATCATAACTTGAGAGTTGAAAATGACGTTATCTCGAAATCGCCAAAGCATCCAACAGGTAGTAGCAAAAATGACATAAGCACGATCTTTCTAATCCTTAGAAGCATGCCAAGACAGAAACGATGAATCTCAGTCTTCACAAGAGTTTAAAATCGGAATCCTTGGATCACTCAAAGCACGAAATAACCTCCAAACAATTGAAGTTGTATCACAAGAAAAGAAATCATGGACATTCGACTCCACATGCTCATTGCATAACGGACACATAATCGAATCAATATCCAACCCTCGAGATGACAAGTTAAAACGATGGGGAAGTCTATCCAGAAATAAACGCCACGTAAAAATGTTAACCTTCCTAGGAATAAGCTTATACCACCTTTGTGCATGGATTTGAACTATATATTTAAAACGTGGTATAATCCATGCACAAAAGTGGTATAAGCTAAACATGCAATCGTCTATATGCGTCCTGACATTGCTCCCATGTATCTCAATCTTAGTAGATAACTAGATATCATACTTACCAACCATCAACAACACCAGATTTCATATGACTAAACCCATGTGTACTTGAACAACATTTTCTCAAATTGATCACCCGCTTACTCTTAGTTTAGAAACAAGTCGAGATATGTTGCGTAATTGATATTTAGCATTACATACAAGCCATATCAGTGTACCAACTACCTTTTTTTTAAATTTTAAATCAAACTTTGGTTCATTTAGTTTACGTTATCGGATTATATGGTCCAATTGTCAATGCGATTAATTAAAGTTTTTTTTAATCTTTCTACACTTATTGTTACAACCATTGATATTAATTGGGAAATGATGTAATTTATAAATAGTTCAAATATATACATGTTTAGCTATACAAAAAAGGAAGTGAAAATTAAAACGGTGTTGTTGGTGTTGGCCTGGTAAGATTCGAACCGGGTACCTCTATCTTGGGAACATTATATTTACCAAACCAACAACAACAACCACGTTCATTTATTTCAATTTCTAATATTTAAACACAACCATGTTTTCCAGTGCCTCACTTTAGAACAAGTTTCTACACAACTGTAATTGTAGGTTCAAAGTTGTGTAAAACTTTCTATTCGGGTATAGATAGTTCTTATCACCGAGTGTACACCCTATTTTAATATTTCATGTATTACATTGAACCGAAGGATGTCGAAACACTGTAGTACGCATTGTTTACTTTACAACAATATCTCAAATCGATCACCCGGCCACTTGCTCTTAGTTAAAAAAAAAATAAGTCGAGTTATGATGTGTAACCACAAGTTAGGAAAATAACAAGATATGTGTTAAATATATTAATGTGTAACCATATATAGCATTAACAAGTGTTTATGGATTCGTCACACATAAGTTAGAAAACAAGAATCTGCATGTGTTAAATGTTAACTTTGTGTGTAAGTAAAATATATATATTTAATAGCTTTAACTTAGTGTAAATTGTTCATCAAGCTCACAAATAAAAGTTCAGAAGTTCATGCTTGTCGTATATTTGTACGCTCTTATCTATTAACAAACCTAGTGGAACAGTAATTGCTGACACAAGTTATATACATTAAGGTATTAAACACAAGCATGCATTCCGATGACTCGCTCTAGAACAATATTTTACAGTATAATGATTTCTAATATGGTATCGGGAATTCTCATTACTATATATACCCCATTGATAAATATGAACTTGTTAGTTTAAGACTTATGAGGTTTTAAGCAAAAGTTTATAGCTTATTTGAGTTTATAAGCTAAAAATAATAAATCGATAAGCCTACCAAATTGAGCTTATTAGCAAGATGTCACAATAATAGGATTTTAATCTTTATAGCAAATTATTATGCATGTATTTCTCGTATTATTAAAAAAAAATTATTCTTGCGAGCCTAAACGTTTTCCCGTGGGTACTTTTTCTTTACGCACGGGGTTTTGACATAAAAAATTTATCATGTATTTAATACCGAATATATTGTCTTAAAATGTTTTGAACTTTACATCTATTGTCAAATTTATTTTGCAATAACAATGCCTATTAAAAACATCGTAACACCCCTGTATTCGGCTATTAAAGTTTCAAACACCCCTAAAATTAGCAATTAAAATAATCTCAAACGCCCTTGAATTTAGCTATCAAGGCAGTTTCATGCACCCATCAATTCAGCTATTAAAAATAGTCTCAAACACCTTGAATTCTGCAATTAAAACAGTTATAAAAACCCTTTAATAACTATTAAGACAACCATTAAAACAATCTTAATCACCACGAATCTAACTATTAAGACGGTCCCAAAACCCTTTAAAAACTTACTATAATTAGTAGAAAATAACAGTCCCAAACTCCATAACTTAAGCAAGTCCTACTTTAGTAAACCGGCTTATTCTTTTCGCAGCAAATTTTCAAGTGAATGAGACATATTAGTTACATCTCTTTCTAGATCATCATTATTCTATATTACAACAAATTCAAAAGCAATTAACTCATCAAATACTTGTGACATTTGCTTTTTTGTTACAACTTTGGAATAATGTTAATGCAACACATATCAATGCCTGAGACAAAGGCATTTATATAAGTTAACTTGGGATTATGTGAGTTAGCCGTTTAATTATATGAAAATTCAAGAGACAACTTGATTTTAAAATTCAATAAACACATGTACCATATAAGCAAATTATTATATCAAATATATGTTCTAAGTAACCTTCAAAGTAAATCCGTAGTTGATGCATCAGGTGTAGTTTCGGGGGTTTTTATGGTTCCTACTTTAGCATACTTGGTGATGAACTTGTATTCCCAGTCTATTAATATGTCAAGTTCGAATAAACAACGCATAAGGACCAACTGGTATATAAAACATCCTGAAAGAAACATCAATCAGCTAATACTCAAATTATTGGCACAAAACGTACACTTCTTTTTCTTCATTTTTTCGGACTTAACAACGCGCACAATACACTTTCTGCTAAAGTAATAAAAAATAGAAGGTGCAGCCTAATAGAGCATATCACTTGTCAAAATCAGTAAATTAGCTTTGTATAACGTTTTTAACTGACAGACATGTTGAGGTTGATGTTGATGTTATTATTTAACTTTAACTATTGATATCATGTTGTACAAAATGTGTGAATTTAGTAGCACATAATTAGCGTTAATGAAATTAAAATATGCTTCGTAAAGTTTTTAAAATGTTTTTACGGATATTCATATATAAATTTTGAATAACAATTTCATGAGTCGTTGTTATAAGTAGAATCGTGTATATTTATTTTCATATCACAGTAACTCGTGCTTACCATTAGGTATTTATATTCCCGTTACTAATAATTTAGCCGTATTTAATATTCAAAGCTGTGTACGCATAAATTAAACTTTTAAGTAGAATAACACGAGTCCTTATTTAAAAAAAATATTCTAATGGATGAAAGTCTAAAACTAACAATATTAAAACTAATTCACGTATTTACCAAATTTTGTAATTTTAATGGATGAAAGTCTAAAAACTAATACTAATACTCATGTAATTTTAAACAAAGTTAATATTATAAAGTATAAGGGGTATAAGTGTAAAGGGTTATTTGTGTTTTTTCTAAAGTTATTAAAAAACATGGAAACTTGTAATTTTACACTTACCTCATATAATTTATTTAAAATTCAACCACTAAAGTTTTATTAATTACTTCATCTTTTTTTTTTTTTAAAGTTTTTGTTTTCATAAATTTGACACCTATATTTTTATGCATTTTTTTCTTAACCAAATTTCTCCACCAAATTTATTAATTTTGACCAAAATCAATTTAATTTTGACTTTCTATTGACCAATCATATTGCTCGATTTCGCCTACGTGGCAAAATCGAGCTCTCCTATTGGTCTAAATTTTTTTTTCAATGAGAAAGGTTTTGCAAAAACACTCCGAAATGATGTAATTATTTTATTATATAAAAAGATTTCATTTCTTTTTATATACGTTTTTAATTATTTTGCGGATTTGAGGGTTCGTAAAAAAGCTGTTACAGGATTTAGGATTAAGGTGCACTTCGATCTAAACTGAAGTTTATAGACAATCGTTACAAGCCCATTTTACTTTTGGGCTAACTAGTGCATCCCGTTTACTAAAACCTATAAACTTCTATTACCTAATACCAATAAGCCCACATCATTACTAACCAACATTAATTTATTGCAATTGGATTTAGGTATAGTCTTTTTATACTGTTAGTGTTAGGTGATTCAAACAATTTATATATTAGCTACAATTACATTGTAGCTAATTTCCTACAATTTGTGCTACAAATTGTGGGTCCCTGAGTCCTTCTGTGGGTCTCTGACTTTTTTCTGTAGATCCCTGATTCATTTTCTTATTGTATTTTGATAGGGTATTGTAGCCAATTGGCTACAATGATTGTAGCCAAGCTATCACCTTTTCTTTTAGCTTGCCATTCCAAAATTTTGAAGAATACATATTTCTGTGTCAAGTTCTTCCATTTTAACATTGTTTAATATGTCAAGGAAAGGTTTCAAATGATTTGGTAAGTTTATGTTTGTATGATAAACGAGGGGGTGTGCCCGCGCGTTGCTGCGAGGCATGGTGCTTGGAAAGGTTGAGAAGAAAGATGAGTTCTAAAAGCAGCGCAAGAGGTGCATACATACATAGTTAGGTTTCATACATACATAGTTAAGCCATGGTAGGCTGCTAGGAAGGTTTTACAAAAGAATGATTTATGTTTTGATGCATATTTGTGCAGGTGCACAAATATTACGCAAAACATGATATCCCAGCAACTTGTTCATAGAAAGCTAATACATTAGTAGAGGCGCTGCTCCGAAACTGGACCAAAGAGTTTCAATATATACATTGCATCTGCGTAGCAACAAAAGACGGTGTGTTGTTTTGCATGGTCATTGTAGAATCAGGGGTTCTTTTTCTTCGTCACAGTTCCTTTCTTCAATTTTCCTGCCAATGAGCTTGTACCAGTTGCTGCATAGTTCAAGAGAAAAAGAAAAAAGGCGTAAGCAAAAGTGTCTAAATCTTTCGTATGGTTGGATGATCAAAACTATATAGGTAAATAACGTAAATAACGTATGGATATGCAAACATGGATATACTTAGTTGTTTGTCTGTTTCTCTTATCTGTCTATTCAGTCATTCAATTATTGTTGTGGCTCTTTTTGTGGGTATATAAAGGTGCATGTGTTGTTTCAGTGTGTTAGTGGTAGCCATTATAGTTATTTAGTTTGCAGTTTACCAAGATGGGTGCAAGACCTAACATCCATCGGTTAAAGCAGGAATGTGGCTCTAATCATTTGAGTCAGTGTTTTAAGTATGTGTTTGTGCAAGAGTGGAATGAAAATGAGGCTCTGATCATGTATGTTAGTCAGAAGTGTGCAGATCTAGAGACAAAGATCGGAAGAAGAGATGAGCTTATTCAAGAGGCTCAATCGTTTGGTCCATTTCATGATGTAGCCACTGCTGGTGTTGATTGTATGGTTCAAACACAGCAGAGAGACCGAGACATCCTAGCGGCGCTGATCGGAGTTCTGGACCTGGCTCGTGAAGGGAGGGGCGAGAAGGAACAACATGTTGGTTTGATGGATCTAAAGGATTAGGGTGGCTGTTGTTGTGTGACAGTGTTGCTATGTAATCTAAAAAAAAAAGCTTGTTTTAAGTCTAAGTGTTTACTATTGTAATCCGTGTGTCTTGCTTGTGTAATAAAATGAGTGTGATGATTGAACTTTATATTTAAGTAATCGTTAAATGTGCAAGTGGTTGAAAAATAGTAATTCTTGTGACTCTGTGTGATTGCAAAAGAATCCAGAGGTGGTGCAGTACAAATAAAATAATTGCGTTTGTTGTTTATGCCCGAATGAATAATAATGGAGTGCATGTTGTTTTTTTGTTCTGCCAAATGATCTTGGCAGAGATTTTATAGCCATAATACAGCTGAGAATAGTATACTTTTTTGGTTTTTTTTTGTGTCGGTCACTTTCTTGTGATCTGCATGCATTTTATATTTTTTTGGTTCGTGATATTTTCTACAGATGGTGTTTCTGAGAGCTACGCAAGGTAGTACAGTTTTTGTTTTTTTTTATACGGAAAAAATATGCATGTGAAAGTTGCACCATGGTGTTTATTTAAAGGAGAGACATCACATGCTATTTTTGTTGTAACCAATAATCACCTTTGACACTTAATAAGGAAGGAAAACATGGTTAAGCGCCCTATATGCAAGAAACTAAAAGCTGATGCTAAGTCTAGCAGTTGGCGAGACATGTTAGCTTTTTATTGGGAGGAAGCCTCAACAGAAGATATTCAAATGGCAAGGCAAATAAATGACGTGTGCATAAAATTACTTGACATCATGAGGGAAAGACGTTCTTTCATCAAAGAGTTAGAGACTGTTGAGAATGGTTACGCACAAAAGACGGTGGAGTATTTAACAGAGGTTCAGGCGAAAGATGATGCAAATGTCATGCAAATGTCGAGATTGGTAGATGAACTGGACTTAAGCTCTCGTGGGAAATATGTGTTTGCGCTGAAGGTCAAGGGAACTGTTGATTCTTAAGTGGTTAGTGTTGGCTGATTAAGATGCTAAGTATGTGTGTGCAATATGTATTTGTAAAATAGTCTATGAAATAAATGCTAGAATAAGGGGTGTAAGCTAGATGCTTGGAAGGTAAATCCCAAATGAATCTATCAAACAGTATAAAGCTGTTTTCTTTGTTTTCTTTCTATGCAAATCAGTGGCCAGTAATTTCAATATGAAATGATAGTCTATATATGTGGCATGTTGGCAGGTTGTGAGGTAGTTTCTGTATATAAGAGTATGTACCAGTGCATTTATCCCAACAATCTATTTCATAAGTGGTAGGAAAACAAAAACAAAAATAAAAAAGAAAAAGAAAACATGTCAAGGCGGCCTAGGTGTGATCAACTTAGAAACGATGCTAATTCCAACAACTGGTCCGAGATGTTAGTCTTGTATTGCCGTCAACGTGCAATTGAAGACATTCAGATGGCACAGCAAATGAACGGACTATGTGGGAGGTTGCTCGGTGTGATTCGTGAAAGGGCTGCGTTTATCGAAGAGCTAGACACTGTTGGGAATATGTACGCTCAGAAAACAGCAGAGTACCTAAGGGAGGTGCAGGCAAAAGATGATCAGAAGTTAAGGCAAATGCGTGTGATGGCAGCTGAACTGGAGCTAAATGCTCGTAACAATGATTTGTTTATCATGAAGCTTAAGGGCGTGGTGGATTTTTAAGTCCATGTTCACAGCAGGTGGATGCTGTTGTTAAAGGCGATGTGTTATCTATGTTTATGTGTGTGTATCTTTACCTTTGGTGGCATGGTATTGTAGTAGCTTGCTAAAGCTTGCCTAGTGTGATTGTAAAATATTGATGGAATAAAAATGCTTGTGTGTTATTAGTAGAGTCTTTGATTTTACCTCTTTGTTTTTTCATATCAGATGGCTTATCCTCAAATAAGCCTTCTTCTTGTGCTTTGGTTTCATCATTTGCATCTGCATCCTTTTGTGAATGATCTTTTGAAGCCACTGGTGTCACTACATCAAAAAAAGAAACTGTTAATATGTGCGCATGCAAGTGGCAAAATTAGGTAGCACAAAATATATAGTTAAATAGTTTTATATGTACCGGTTTGTGCTGGAACCGTTGCGGCATGGGTGAATGCAGCCGAAGGTTCAGTCAGGTCTTCCATCGCACTGACTTCAGTTGTGCCTTCATGCAGAGCACTGGAAGATGGCACTGCAAGAGGTGTGAGTGTCAGTAGGTTCAATAAGAAGAGCAATAAACATTAGTTGTGCACTATGAGTAAACATTTGTATTCGACCTTTCTGTTTTTTCACATCGCATGGATCATCTTGAAATAAGGCTCTTTTTGCGCTGCTGACTCTAGCACGTTCATTTACCTTGTCCTTGGAAGTTTGTTCATTAATTTTTGCTGGAGTTGGTGGCGTTGCACCTGTGTTTAAATGGCAAATAATTGATATATGTTCTTGCAGGTGTTAAAATTAACGAACAAAAAAACTAAAGTTACGCGGCTTTACGTGTGGTTATTTTGCGCTCAGATGTGCCTGAAGATTCCTCTCCTTTGGCCGGCACAGTCTGTATAGGTGTTTTTTCTTGTGGGCTCTCGTGGTAGGACAGAGCAAGAGGTTCGACTATTTTGAATTTTTGGAAGGAAATTGCTAAGATTAGTATAGTATAAGTGTATTTATAGGTAAAATAAAGTGCGAAGAAAGGCATTATTACCTGGTATTGGTTGGATTGGCTTCACTGGTTTTTTGTTAAACACCTGGTCGAGCACAAAAGTTGTTTTTTTGCTTGTTTGGCTGAAGTGGAATTGGAAAATATTTTTTTGCCCTTCAAGCACAAATATCTTTGCCGGTATCACTTGTGGGTCTTCTGCGTCATGGACTGCGAGAAGATCCTCACATGAACACCCTGTCACTTCATCTGCTGTCGGTGTAAAGAAAGTGAGCGGAGCTGTCGCTGATGGGTCTTTGATTAAAGCTCTAAAGTTATACCTGCACATGGTTAAGAATTTTAAAGACGTGCCTTTTTTTTAAATACCGACCATACTATTTAGGTCTGCATAAGTAAGTGGTTAGGTTTCACAAACTTGTAACGCGGTTTGTCCTGCCTGCCATGATCCACACAGCGGTAAATTCCATCGTCTTCTGTTGTTTTTAAAAAACACTCAGAGCAAGATGCGTAAAACCATTCTCTTGTGATATCGATGTCTGTGATTGTAGCTTCGGAAGTAAATTTGACACCCTGCAAAGAATAACATAAAATATGAACAGTCAAGGCATGAAAAAAAATCAAATGAATTTGAGCTGATGTGCGGACAGCTTACCTTGTATGTGTCTCGATCTTGTCTTAATAGTGTTTTCAAAGGAAACCTGTTTCTGAACTTTTCTTTTTGAACATCTTCATAAGGAGTGGTGCAGATGTTCAGTGGTGGATTCATCTGATACCTTTGGTTATACCTGGTTGGATTTGTAAGCTAATATTAGATATCTTCATATTTTTTTTTCAGCGATAAATAAAAAAAGGCCAACTTTTTTTTTTTGAAAACTTACTGTGCCCTCGCTTGATTGACTTCCGGTATCTTTGGGTTGAGGTAAAATTCCGTTGCTGATGTTGCGGTGAGTTCATATTCTAACATGATAGTTCACAAAACCTTATAAATAAGATGTTGGTCAAACGAAAATGATTGTTGTAGTTATAAAGGAATACCTCTAAATTTCGAGACACGGCAAGAGCTAACTGCAATGATAATAGGATGTTCCTTCACTTCATTTTTTACCTTCTCAAAGTTGAGAGCCATGGCATCCCACATTGTGAATTCAACGATATTACCACTGTTATGGAGAGTAATTTGTGAGGTCAGATTAAATAGGTAGCTGGTCACCAGTCACCAAAAAATAGGATTTTGAGTGGAGGAACACAAACCTCAAGGTCTCAATACCGACTTTTCTGAAAACTGTTTGCTCCATGTTAGCCCTTTGCTTGCGTTTTACTTCACCGACTGACCTTAAGCAACCAAGAAAATCTGAAATGAAGCAGGTGTCAGAAATGTCACGCATTGTTTTAAGTGTTAAAGGTGAGTGCTAAAAATGACCTGTTAGTATTGGGTATTCTGTTTTGCCTGATGGGCCTTGCCTCGGAACCTTGAACTGAAGCTGATTGTATGCAGTAAAGTTAAAATAGTGGAGTGGAATTTCAGGTGCAGCTATACGGTCAAACTTTGTGATTTTCCCAAACTGCAAGCTTGTTGGGTTATCGATCGTTTGTTGGTAAGGATTTGTAGGTTGACAGATAAACTGCGAAATCCTATAAGTGTGTCCAAGGGCCATCTTCGAGTCAAAGTAATCGATTTCTTTGACATTCATGTTACCTTGTATAGCATTGCCCTGGTTTTTAAAATTTAGCAGTCAATAAAATTTATATGGTCAAAAACTTTTAGGTTAACAAATGATCTACCACATACCTGTCGATCTATCAAGATGCAACAGTATGCATTTTCAGTTTTCTTGCCAGAGGATCCAGTTTCATCTTTTTTCGCATAGGTGACAGAAGTCCACTTCCTGTATACTCTAACTTCGATGATCTTGTCGTAAGAGCTTGGTTTTAGCTCAGCAACTGGTGTTACTGGTGTTGTGGAGCTAGTCTCGATCATTTTGCCTTTGGATGAACCTTGTGTCTTAACAATCGCACCAGCGCCAGTGCCAGCGGTACATCCCACCATCTCCCGCTCCCCTGAACCTGTTTCTTCACCAGCGACCGCATCAACACCATCGACAGCTTTGTCTTCAGGTGGGTATTCTATTGTTTGAATGGCGGTGTCTTCCATCTGAACATCAACACATGATGTAAAAAAGTTAGCCATAAATAAACAAAGGTACGAACCAAAGACAGGTTAGATGGAATGTCTATAACTAACAACAAAATAACAAAAACAGCAAATAACATGGTCACTCACAGTTTAGGCTTCTATGCGTTATTATTTAAGATAGCTTGTTGATCACAACTGATGCTAGTATGCACTTATGTTATTATGCATTGCCTTAAGAAGCGTATCTTATCTACGGAAATTATAAACGGGGCATGACTGAAGAACATAATAATGCAAAACTAAAAGAGACCATAACTTTAAAAAGAAAAAAAATGGTTANTACAAAAGTAATTAGAAATGATGCAGGCACTGTGGTTATTCATAAAGTGTGCGGTTTATTTTCCCCAAAAAGTCCCTGTAAACTATGTTTTTGGTCTCATTCGGTTTACGATTTTCTTGTTGTTTCATTAGAACTTTTAACCCATGAGGTGATGTTGCTCTAGAAAGAGCAACATATAATTGACCATGGCCAAAGATCGGTTCTGGAAGGTAAACGCCAATCTTATTTAGGGACTGCCCTTGGCTTTTATTGATGGTCATAGCATAACAGAGTTTAATTGGAAATTGGGTGCGTTTGAAAAGGAATGGAAGATTGTCATCTTTATGGACCAAAGATATTCTGTGTATGAACACTTTTTCACCAACTCTTGTGCCTGTGATGATTTGAACTTGAATCAATCGTGACATAAGCTGCGTGACTATCATGCGTGTGCCATTGCATAAGCCACCGGCAAGACTAACATTTCTGAGAAGCATGACCGGCGCGCCAACTTTCAACTCAAGCTCATGTGGGGGAAACCCTGGTAACTTAAATGTGTTCAAATAGTCGGCAGGGTATAACATCTCATTCTCAGCACCACTGCCAGTAACTGGTATAGCAATGTCATAGCTTGCGTATGTTGTGCTCTCACCAGGAACCATCTTTAGAACGTGTGAGTTTATGGTATCGGCAGTTTCATTTTTTGGGCACACAATAGCCTTTTGTTGTAGGGTAATTGCGGAAGGTGTTTGAAGAGTAGTTTTATCGTAAATAAAATCTATGAGCTTGTTAAGGCCTTCTCCGTCATCCTCTATACAGTATCTTTCTGGAACTTCAATCCACGCTGCGTCTCTAGCATCTCCGTCATCGGTTTCACCGATTTTCCCGTCACCAACGTCAAGAAGCCATGATGCAAATGAATGCGCCAAGCTCTGCTCTTCTAAGGTCATCCCAGATTTAAAGACCCGCATATTTTCTTTGAGTGTCATTAGTCTAAACTTTGACCACAAATGCGAACTTGCAATAGACGCTGCGATTATTTCCATCTTTGGTGCACCCTTTATAACTGGCAGTGTCTGGCGAAAGTCTCCACCCAAAACAATTGTCTTGCCACCAAATAAAATATCCGGACCATCTAAAATATCTCTAAGAGTTCTATCCAACGCTTCAAAACATCTACGACCATTCATAGGAGCCTCATCCCAAATAATTAGATCTGTCTCTGCTAACAATGTACCGATGTGAGTATTTTTTTTTACCTTGCATAATGACTCATCTGTAAGCTCAAGATGAATTTTAAACCGTGAATGTGCAGTCCTGCCTGATGGAAGAAGAAGCGATGCAATACCGGAAGAGGCTACTGCAAGAACAATCCTTCCTTCTGCACGGAGGCTACTTATAATGGTTTTCCATAAAAACGTTTTACCAGTGACTCCATGACCATACACAAAGATGAGCTCTTGTCTATTCTCTGCAAAAGCATCCATGATAAGGTCATAAATCTGCCTCTGCTCAACGTTCAACCTAGGAACAAATTCGTCCCTTTCCTTTCTAGCAATCTGCGATTATAATTCTTTTCCTCCATCAATAACCGGTTCTCCAATTGATCCAACAGCTGTTTTGGAGGTAGGTCCAGATTGTAATCTTTAACCGATTTACCACAGCCACTAAGCAAGACCTGCAGCTCATACAATATGTAACCTTGCAATTCTCTATCATTGACATAATAGTTCGGGATCCGTACTTGTTGAGAAACGATGCGTGGAATATCGTGGCCCATTTCTCGCCAGTATTTATTCCATAAGCGCAAAGGGTCTGTCACTTCACAATGAGTGAGAATCTGAGTAAAAAGAAACCTCAGTTCTGGCGACGACGCTGATAGACATGCTTCTTCAAGAGCTATTTCCCATTCTTTATCGTTTGCCAGCAAACCAAGTGCATCACATGCAGCCCTGAATGTAGGATAAACAACTCGGTTGACAGTTCGGACCTCCACAAACCCTCTACATCCTTTCTGATGACACAACAGCATGCGAAAGTAGAAGAGCTCTCCTAAACTTGGGTAGACATATGCAAGGCGGCCAATGGAGTACCTGCTGTTCTTTCTTTTAGACCAAGCTTTGCTATCTTCATACCAGACGAAGTGGGAAGGGANCTGTGACCACAAATGCGAACTTGCAATAGACGATGCAATTATTTCCATCTTTGGTGCACCCTTTATAACTGGCAGCGTCTGGCGAAAGTCTCCACCCAAAACAATTGTCTTGCCACCAAATAAAATATCCGGACCATCTAAAATATCTCTAAGAGTTCTATCCAACGCTTCAAAACATCTACGACCATTCATAGGAGCCTCATCCCAAATAATTAGATCTGTCTCTGCTAACAATGTACCGATGTGAGTATTTTTTTTTACCTTGCATAATGACTCATCTGTAAGCTCAAGAGGAATTTTAAACCGTGAATGTGCAGTCCTGCCTGATGGAAGAAGAAGCGATGCAATACCGGAAGAGGCTACTGCAAGAACAATCCTTCCTTCTGCACGGAGGCTACTTATAATGGTTTTCCATAAAAACGTTTTACCAGTGCCTCCATGACCATACACGAAGATGAGCTCTTGTCTATTCTCTGCAAAAGCATCCATGATAAGGTCATAAATCTGCCTCTGCTCAACATTCAACTTAGGAACAAATTCATCCCTTTCCTTTGCTAGCAATCTGCGATTATAATTCTTTTCCTCCATCAATAACCGGTTCTCCAATTGATCCAGCAGCTGTTTTGGAGGTAGGTCCAGATTGTAATCTTTAACCGATTTACCACAGCCACTAAGCAAGACCTGCAGCTCATACAATATGTAACCTTGCAATTCTCTATCATTGACATAATAGTTTGGGATCCGGACTTGTTGAGAAACGATGCGTGGAATATCGTGGCCCATTTCCCGCCAGTACTTATTCCATAAGCGCAAAGGGTCTGTTACTTCACAATGAGTGAGAATCTGAGTAAAAAGAAACCTCAGTTCTGGCGACGACGCTGATAGACATGCTTCTTCAAGAGCTATTTCCCATTCTTTATCGTTTGCCAGCAAACCAAGTGCATCACATGCAGCCCTGAATGTAGGATAAACAACTCGGTTGACAGTTCGGACCTCCACAAACCCTCTACATCCTTTCTGATGACACAACAGCATGCGAAAGTAGAAGAGCTCTCCTAAACTTGGGTGGACATATGCAAGGCGGCCAACGGAGTACCTGCTGTTCTTTCTTTTAGACCAAGCTTTGCTATCTTCATACCAGACGAAGTGGGAAGGGAACTCCAAGTAAGTGAATTCACGGCCATCTGTGTTGAAGACATTGTATGTGAACCATTCAGTGAGTGTAGTCATTTTTTTGTCGGGTCGGTTTATAAGGCCTTCTAGGTCGTCACCGTCTCTGAAAGTTATATGTTGCATATCTTCAAGGTGGACCGCAAGTATTTGCACAGGTGGTTCTCTCGCATGAATCTGAAATTTAAGGATCCTCCAGCATGCTTCGTGAGGACATATGAAACGACCGTCTATAAAATTCTGGATCTCATCAACGTGTACAGGCGCCTGTGCTCTTGAAGTAGATGCGTCACCAAGATTGCTGCTCACTTGTGCAAAGATCCTGTCTGTCCCTTTTGATATGTACTTAAACAGGTACTTTATTAACATACTCCACCCGCAGTATTCCACGTTGATATGAGCTTCAAATGCCAAACACAGCGACCTATTGTATGGAACAACAGATGTGTTGTCAAGTTTCACACCATGTTTCATTGTAGAAATTGGCGACTCCCTCCTTCTGTAATGCACATGTCCTTTTTCATCAAAGAAGGTTTCGTTGTTATACCTCCGTGGGAAGTTTTTGGTGCACTCATTACCTTCCATACACGGTGCGGCCAAGTTCGCTCTCCCACAGGGCCCATGCATCATCATGTCTGAAACAATCTTGTAACCACGTGGATCGATAACTGGATCAGGTAACTCAGCAGAAATATACCGATCAACATCTCCGGCATCCTTCACTTTGGTTGATGAGGAGACCCATAAAAGTGTATGAACATGTGGCAAACCGCGCTTTTGGAATTCAACAGTATACAGAACTGCATTCGAAAAAACAGACAAAAACAGATTAATAGACTATACATGGACACAATTTTAAAGGAAACTGAAACGTGCTTTATTTCAGAAAAGAGAGAAACATACCGCCGGTTACAGGCCCAAAAGGCTGTTGTTCCTTGAGGAACTTGATAAAAGCCTTTATCTTTTGCTGGAAAACTCTGCAAACCATATCCGCTCTGTCCGACGTAGTTAAATGAGGGAAACCTGCCATATATCTCTGCACCTCAGGCCAATTGACGTTGCACGTAAATGTGATGAAAAACTGTGGATTACCAAGAACACGGCATATCGCTAATGCATCAAGATAGTGACTATACATATATCTTGGGCCTCCGGTAAATGACGAAGGCAAGATAATTCGCGAACCAACCTCTGCACCATCACGATCACCCCTCGCCACTGCATCATAAAGACCACGTAAATACTCTCCTCGAATGTCATTTTGATGTGTTCTATAGAAGTCCATTCTATTTTGCTCCAGACAACAGTAGACACCAACAACGTATTGTTGAAACAACCGGCCAGTTTTGAATAGCAAGTTATACTGATCATGCCTCGGATGCAACTGATAAGTATAAAACGCATTCATCGACACACGCCTCATCTTCTCATTTGGATCTGCTGACCGAAGCATCAACTTTGTATGGTACCCGGGTTGACCATAAATGAAGATAAGCGGAAACTGGAGAGACATGTATGACTGATGGAGCTTGTTGATCCTTTTTGGCGGAGCATCTCGGTATTCAATAATGACATCATAGTCTGCCTCACTTGTTGGGCCACTATCAAACACTATAGCTCCAATAGCATCCGACGTTGGCAGCTCGTAGTTGCGCGAACCTTTCGCATTGAAAAGGCGCACTTTAAAATCTGGCACCTCCGCGTCTGCACATTTATCTCTTGCAGTCCTAAAGAGCTGGACCAACTCATTATGGGCATCTAAAAATTCAATCAGACCTTGCACGATCTCCTCATCTAAAGGACGGCCATCTGAATCTTCAAAGTGGTTCATCCGGTTCCTAACTTCATTAGCTGTGTCGTAAATATACAGTTGCAAAAAACACGGGTCATCATCACCAGTAGGACATAGTGCGCCAATCCAATGATAGATCTGACCAGATACTTTGAAAACATACGGCCCTCTTCTCTGGTTGACTGTCTTGTCAATTGTTGCCCCAAATGATGTCATCGCAAACATTTGGTTATAGGCGCGTATATTTTGCATGAACGCGTTCTGCCCAAGGAGGTGCTTCATATATCCTGGAGGATCAACTTCAGGGTCCATCAAAAGCCTACCATCACCACAACATAGATGGTAAACAGGATGACAAGTGCTAGACTGATGACCTGCGAGCTGTTCTCCAGGCCAGAACATAGCATCACAATACCGGCAACGTTCAACACAGTCACCTATATCTTGATAAGAAGGCTGCTCTCCTACATAAAACAAATGGCATCTCCTCAAATCAAAAAACAAACATTGAAATCTATATTAACTATTTACCATTTACACAGGTGTATAACGATATAAGGATGATCCTTACCTCCATGTGCACCAGCCGTCGAAGTACGACGACGAATGGAAGGCCTTCTCACACTGGCCTGTGACACGGGTCGCTTTTTACGCTGGCCTGGAGGTGGTGCACCACTCGGTTGGCCTACAACAAAACGGTATGGCATGAAAACAATTTGGCGGCAAATCACGCAACAACTTTCTAAGAAACACAAAACTTTAAGAACGGCAACTAAGCAAAACACGAACCATAAACTGCTCACCAATAGAAGCAACATCAAAACCAAACTGATGGTCCAATATTTCTGCATCACAACATTGCCCTGCCACACGGTCACTGCTTTCAGGTGCCATTGAACATGGTTCGCCAACTTCGTTTACCCGGCGCCTAACTGATCCTATGGATGGGCCAGAACAAAAACAACCTGTAGGTAAGTAAGCGTTCTATGCATAAACAAATTAAAATCAGAAAAACAGGAAAGGAAAGCTCACGTTGATGGACATCACCGATCAAGGTATTCTGACTGGAAGTACCACAGTCTTCCAAACGTTGTTCTTTCAGCTCACGTTGACGTTTGCTAGTGCGCCTACCCCGGCCTTAAAAACCAATAAATCACTGGGTCATTCTAACAATAGGTAAAACATACAAAAAAAAATACTAAACAACAAAACACAGAATTACCAATAAACGTGTCCAGCGGCACACTTTGGTCATGGCTTCTCGAACCGCAATGCACTTGAAACATACGGTCTGAAATCTTTTCATTCTCTTTAGACAGGACATCTACAAACACACAAACAAACAATAACCATACGAAGATAAACATGTGCTTAACAACAACATAAGTAACTATACATAAAAAAAAAGGTCGCCTAACCTTGAGAAGGAGCAGCAACCGATGCTGTACAGAGTCTCTCAAAACAGGCAAAAATAGGCGGTGCATTGCACTGATTGTCAAAGGAGCTGGGTATGCAATCTGGTTCCTCGGGAATGACCAGACGCTCGTGCACATCGCAAGAGGTTTGTTTGAGTGAGTTTGCAAGGGAAGGGTCATCGTTATTTTTATCTATAGTTGCTATCTTTTGGCGCATGATTAAACAGGAAGAAACTTAGCATGTATCGGGTATTCAAATAAAGGTCACACAATACCGCCACTAACATATTGAACCAACACATAATGAAGAAAAGGTAAAAATTAAAGTTGCAGATTTCAGTGACAATTAACCAAGTTATTTATAACATAAGTTTTTATAAGAAAAGGAGAAGCAGGAAAAAAAAATACTGTTAGACCATATTAAATGAGACCAAACCAATTAAATGCAAAGAAAAAATACAACCCTAAAGGAAGATCATTAAATCAGGGCATTCAATATTTTTTGGGGATCACAAATTCAAAGACAAAGATACACTTAATTAAATGAGGTGCAAGGCTAAACCCTAAACCATTTTCGCAAGCAGCTAAACCACCAGTGAAACCCAAAAATAAACAATGAACGACAAACAACAAATCCTAAGGAAAATCCAAACCTTAAACTAATATGAGCACCAATTCTCACAGAAACCACAAAGTGAGACCAGCGTTTATTTTTCAGACCACAAACAAAAAAAAAGATGGTGATAACATTATCTAGATCTACCTAACAAAGATATATGAGTGTAAACCTTGCAAACGCTGTAGCACAAACAGCTGGCTCAAATCTAGCCACAAAGACCATAAAAAATTCAAACCACTGCTCCCAACCCTGTTCATCCCCTCACACACAACTGTAGCAACTTTTCTACCCATTGGGTCGGACCTAAACGGCGACGGGTGCGACAACCGGAGGTAAGAACGCCGGATCCCCAAAATAGAAAGATGGTGTGAGTTGGAGGGCACAGTAGTCGGGTATCGGGTTTTGGCTAAAAAGATAATGGGCCGGTTCAAAAGTGTGGGGAAAAAAAAATGGGCTACAAAGCCCTATCTTTAGTATATAGATATAATTTGTAAAATACAAAATGGTTATGCAAATGATTTTAATTTGTAAAATGCATAATGGCTAAGCAAACGAATCCAAGTAAAAGTTGTTGTTACGAATGATTTTCATTACATTAACATCCATTGTTATAACTCTCATCCATATTAACTCTCCACCTACATCTCTGTACCTAACTATTCATTAAACTCTGCACCTACATCTCTGTACCTCATCTCTCCTCTATTAACTACACCTCCATAACTCTCTATTAAACTCTACACCTAACTATCCATTAAAATCTACACCTAAACTCTTCGTTAACTCTCCATAAAACCTCCTCCTCTACTCCATCTTTGTTTAAAATTTAATCATGATCTGCTGCAATACTATTGTTGGAGTTACAAGGGTATCAACCATCAATAACATGTATCAATCAATTTACTCAAATTAATCTTTTATGTAATTTTATGTTAAATGCCCCCCCACCCACTTCTAATGAATTAACTGTTTTAGATGAAAAGTTTATGTTATATTAATTTGGTTTGCAGTAGACTTAATACGTTTTCATCGTTCATAACCTATAACCCAATCAAAAAAATAAAATTACTATGTTTGTATCTTGACAAAATACAACTTCTAATACTGTTATTTAATAAGTAAAATCATGTATGTATAGTTAGTGAACAAAGCATATTTTAATGGTTTATAAGTCGTTCAATCAATTTGCATCCAAAGAGTTAGCATACTTACTTTCGTGATACCGAAGGCTCTATTAATGAAATGACCGAAGACACAAGTTCGAGTACTAGAGACAGAGAAACCGATCTTTATATGAGTGCAATAAGAGACATTATTGCGGATGACTTAGTAACATCTAGTAGATGAAGATTTTATATTGTGTCATGATATATGTATCTTTTTTTAAGACTTTAAACTTTGTTGGATCTAATTTAATTTATATGCATGACACATCTTTATAGGTATTTAAATTGTGAATTATAATTTTTAATTTCTTATGCATACTTCTGGAAAAAAAAAAAAAAAAAAAAAAAAAAAAAAAGAGGAAATAAAATCGAACTTATAAGCTTATTAAACCATGTCCTTTTTAGTCATTTACCAACATAATCCAACATAAGCCAAACCAAACACTTTTGAGCTTATAAGCTTATTAACCATGAGTTAATCCAAACACTAATCATGGGCTTATAAGCTTACGTTATATAAGCCATAAGCCGCTTATTAAACATAAGCATAAGCCCACTAAATTAGCCTAGCCAAACATGGCCTAAATAAAGATAAAATAGGTGATAATTGGTGGATGCGATCCAAGACCAAGATTGGTTGATGACCGCTTCTCAATTGTTGTAATTTGCAATGTATATATAGCCATGAAAACCCTAGAGATCCACCATTTTTAGTGAGACAAAGTCCTCATTTCGTATTTATAATGATAAATAACAAATTTAAATAATATATGCACTGAAAATACATATTTTTAAACATGAATAATTACTTGTTCATCAAAGAGCTACTATATCCATAATCGTTTGTCTCAAAATAGTTTCAAATTGTGTCTGCAAAACTGACCAACAATTGGTATTAAAATGCGGTTCAAATATTCTTTTCTTAAATAAAATATGTTTGATAAATAAACCTTTGTTCAACACAAAGGTTGCAAGATTTGACATTGTACCGAGAACATAGATAGAGTTTTACTTATATAAATTTGTATAGATAGATTTTGTTGTTCACGTGCATTCGTTAACATAAGAAGATTGTTAATATTTGCTTGTGTTGGTCCAAGAAAATACGAAAATAAGTGAAAAAAATCTATAGCATTGAAAGATACTTTTTGTTTTGCTAAGCAAATGATTTTAATTTGTAAAATGCATAATGGTTAAGCAAATGAATCCAAGTAAAAGTTGTTTTTACGAATAATTTTTAACTCTCCTCCATATTAACTCTCCACCTACATCTCTGTACCTAACTCTCCATTAAACTCTGCACCTACATCTCTGTACCTCCTTTCTCCTCTATTAACTGCACCTCCATAACTCTCCATTAAACTCTACACCTAAACTCTTCATTAACTCTCCATAAAACCTCCTCATCTACTCTATCTTTTATTCGAATTTAATCATGATCTGCTACAATACTATTGTTGGAGTTACAAAGGGTATCAACCATCGATAACAATATGTATATTTACTCAAATTAATCTTTTATGTAATTTTATGTTAAATGCCCCCCACTTCGAATAAATTAATTGTTTTAGATGAAAAGTTATGTTATATTAATTTGGTTTGCAGTGGACTTAATACGTTTTCATCGTTCAACCCAACCAAAAAAATAAAATTACTATGTTTTTATCTTGACAAAACACAACTTCTACTACTGTTATTTAATAATTAAAATCATGTATGTATAGCTAGTGAACAAAGCATATTTTAATGGTTTATAAGTCGTTCAATCAATTTGCATCCAAAGAGTTAGCATACTTACTTTCGTGATACCGAAGGCTTTATTAATGAAATGACCGAAGACACAAGTTCGAGTCGTAGAGACAGAGAAAACGATCTTTATAGGAGTGCAATAAGAGACATTATTGCGGATGACTTAGTAGCATCTAGTAGGTGAAGATTTTATATTGTGTCATGATATATGTATCTTTTTTGAGACTTTAAACTTTGTTGGATCTAATTTAATTCATATGCATGACACATCTTTATAAGAATTTAAATTGTAAATTATAATTTTTAATTTCTTATGCATATTTCTTAAAAAAAAAAAAAAAAAAAAAAAAAAGAAAGAAAAAAAAAATACTTGAGCTTATTAAACCATGTCCTTTTTAGTTATTTACCAACATAAGCCAACATAAGCTAAACCAAACAGTTTTGAGCTTATAAGCTTATTAACCACGAGCTAATCCAAACACTAAGCATGGGCTTATAAGCTAACTACATACATTTGCTTGTGAACATCATCAAACTTGGATACGACAATATATGGACGTTGACTTATTAGTTATTATTCATTTACAAATATAAAAGAAGTTATATCGTTCATTGTTGTTTATTACACACTCGACTTAATGAGTAATTTTTTAAAAAACCCCGTGATTATTTAAAACCTATTTTATTACTACCATGACAAACCAAAATTACATGGACCTAAAAATAGACCTAAAAAGACGTGACATCATCCTCATAGCTGCAGACAGGACCCACTTATTTTACGATAAAGGCTACCTCTCAAGGAAAATATCGAATTGGATCCTAAATTGACGGAGCGGTGTGTACAAGGCCCCGGAACGGATTCATGCCACGTGTTTTTAGGTTCACGTCTATTTTTAGCAATGTTCTAAAAGGCGTGAGGCGTGGCGTGGCGGCACAGCCACGCCTCAAGCCTTACACGCCTTTGCGAAGCCTTGGCGTTTCTTAAGGCGTGCTTAAGGCGGCAACGAAATATTTATAAATTTATGTTTTTATAATTTTATATCATTTTATAAGAGCAATTTCAAATACTAAAGCCCAAAGCCCAAATAGCCAGGCCCAAATACGAGGCCCAAGTAGGAATTAAGTTTTGAAATTACGAGGCCTAAGAAAAAAATAACCCAAATACTTGAAATTCAAGCCCAAATCAATAATTCCCCTAAATGCTTCTAAAAATGGCGTCACGCCTTATAAAAAGACGCACCTTTGCACGCCTTTTCGCGCCTTATTTCACGCGCCTTTTCACACGATCCATTTCGTGGCGCCGAGCCTTTTAGAACACTTTTTTAGTCCATGTATGAAAACAAAACACCCCTTAAAAAACCACACATTCAATTCCAATCACCCCCGAAAGAGACAGTATTCATAAACCCTCATTGCTACTGATTTCCCCAAACGATTTCTTCAAGTAAGCGCTTGCTCTTTTCAATTTTGGGTTCTTTTATTTCAAGCCCTAGACAACCAATTGCCTCAATTCTTTCTCTATGTTTATCAAATTTATAATTTTAGGGTTTGTCTCTCTCTTATAATCATGTGGCTGTTTGATAAGCTTATGTGTAGGTTTATGAGCTTATTTGTCTCTTATAATCATGTGGCTTATTTTGAGGCTTATATAAGTTTATCATATCATAATCATAATAAGCTTATATAGGCCGATAAGTCTCAAAATAAGCCACTTAAACAAACTCCCCCTTAGTTGGTTTGTTATAGTGTGTTGAGGGGTCGGTTGCGTTGATGGTTAATATAATAATGGTTTTTATTGATGCCACTACCGTAAGTTTTGGGTTTAGACATTTAGGTGTGCAACAACAATATCCAATCCCGCTGGACCAGGGTATGTGGAACGCCCCATAAAGCCGAAAGTTCCACTACAACCCGTCCTGCATTGGTGGGAGATAAGACAATTGGGCTGATAGTATCCTTCCACGATGGTTTTTAGTTGAAACTGGAAGGATATCCGAGTAGTTCACAACTTTCGGCTTTGGGGCGTTAAGAGTATGGGGGTGGTAGGATGTAGACAGTCGTATTACTACTACCCGTGGGGAGGGAGACTGTTGCAGAAAGACCTCCAACAGTGGTGTGTGTAGGTATCTATTGAGCAATACGCTAGTATATATATGTGTGTGTGCGAGAGAGGGTAAGGTTTAGACATTTAAGTGTGTCTTACTATATTTAAGTTTTGAAGAATGAAGATTTAAGGCGTGGTAATTTTGTTTTTGAAACATTATTTCAATAATGAGGTTTATAGGTTTAGAACATAAACAAGCGTTAATAAGTACCACACATGTGAACCTATCCTTTTTAAAGTTGTTGATGTTAGTTTAGTTCTCGAACACGAATCTTCTGCTGAGGTTAACCTTTTAGGCTATACTTTTTAAGTTTGAATTGACGTATTTTTTTCTTGGTTAGATATGATGTAAATTAATTTACAGCCAAGAGAGTATAGAATGTGTTTATGAATTATTTGGTTACTTTAAATTTAAAGTTTTCGAGTTGTTCTATGGAAGTTTTCTACGAAACGTGTTTCTTGTAGATTATATTTTCATAATCTAGATGTTAGCTACTATAATAAGACCTAAAACTTGCACTGGATCATTTTAACTAGTGGATTCTCCCCTATTTTGTCTTTTACCTTTGTCTGATATTATAGCTGAAACTTGCAAAGAGAAGCTGAAATATTCAGGTTTCACTAGATCGAAGAGGATGAGTGAAGATATTGTGTCGAGCTTAATTTCAAATATTGCAAATAAAAATTGTGCTGGCCTTGAGCTTGCTAAAAAAGTTGTAGTAATAAGGAATTTTAAAAAGTAATAAGTTTGACCTTGAAGCGAAGCTTAACAATATATCTTTCTTTGTGGAAAAGGAGAGAGTATATATTATCGGGTGTAATCGCCATACCCCTGACTAAATCACTAAATTATACGAATTCCATTCGGTTTTAAACCAGACGGTTTTTTGCGGTTTCCATACTGAACGGTCCAAATAAATATATAAACATGATACTACCTAAACCCTAGACATTTTCCCTAGAAATGATCTCCAACTATTTGCTAATCTATCAGTCCTTACTTCTCAGTAGTGTATATGACACCTCTGTAGCTGGTCTAATTGTTTTGTGGTTATTGTAGTGTATTCTTGAAGCCACATGCGTGGTTTGCAATTCTGTATTTTGCATGCTCTATATTCAATTGAAACTTGACATTACTTCAAATACTTAACATTATAAGTTATTTGAATTTATCTAACCCACATAACTAATATGGATTGAATAAGTGTGTCCATTTGATGTCCTAGTCTGTTTTCTGGCTTGATTTGAAAAAGAGTAGAACTGATGAAAAATGGTTGAGATCGTGGTTTATGCCTTAAGTGGACCAAATCAAATTGTTTGCATTACTAACATTTTGTATACATATAGTCATATATAAGAACCGGATACTCGAAATTGCTTACACCTTATATCCCTCCTCCTACCCTCATTTTGTTTACAGGCCCCAGTCTAGACTTCAGACTATAAATATGCTCATTTTTATAAATCTAGTGTTTACGAATATGCCAGAAGCTTAAGTTCGGATTATAAATTTTATACTTGTTAGAATTGCTTTTTGAGAAAAGAGTAGGTTAATAGTAGTTATGATAGGAAAAAAATGATTGAGAAATAGAAAATTTTGGCTTAGACAGTGGGAATCAGCAGTTATTTTCTAATTACAGATATCAGGTTTGAAGAATGGCTGATGGAGAGGAGGACTTGCCTAGGGATGCCAAAATTGTCAAAACATTGCTGAAATCAATGGGGGTTGAAAACTATGAACCTCGTGTTGTTCACCAATTCTTAGAACTGTGGTATCGGTACGTGGTGGATGTGCTGACAGATGCACAGGTGTACTCGGAACATGCTGGCAAGTCTACTATTGATTCTGATGATGTCAAGCTTGCTATTCAGTCTAAAGTCAATTTCAGCTTTGCCCAACCCCCTCCACGAGAGGTATCCTATTAACTAAACCATAATTGACTATTTATTCATATACTCTTTTTATATAAAATGCTTGCTCTGTTTGTGACGTGATTTCTTTTATAGGTTCTACTAGAATTGGCAAGGACCAGGAACAAGATTCCACTGCCAAAGTCAATTTCTGGACCAGGGATGGCGTTGCCCCCAGAGGCAGACACATTGATCAGTCCAAATTACCAGCTTTCGATCCCAAGGAAGCGAACAAGTGAAGCTGTTGAAGAAACAGAAGAAGAGGAAGAGGAAGCTAGTGATTCAAAAGCAAATACATCACAAGAACAGATCACTGACTTGCCTCCTCAACGAGTTTCCTTTCCTCTTGGCCCGAAACGAGCTAGGTGAACCATATCTTAACTTGATGTTACTCTCTTTATAGACGTGCTACATGACCATGTTCTGATAATGTTTATCTTAACCTTGAAGCGACTCTTGTTAGATGTTATCCATGTTTGTGTTATATGAAGGTTTAATTAAAAGCATTTCAATTTCATATATGGCTAACATTATTGTGTGTACTATATCTATAAAGTATGATGACATTATTGACATGCAACATTAAGGCCCTCCTGATTTTAATGCAAAATAACGCAGGCTTAATCCTCCATAAAATAATGTCATATAACATTCATTCAACTATTGTCAAAGCAGTCTTTTGTGTAGATGTTGTTTCGATATCACATTCTTTAAAAAATGTCTATTCTTTTGATTTCCGGATAGTAGACAAGTCTTCTTAGGTCATGTAAACGCTTCTTGCTTGTATAGTTGAGGAATTATTCCTCATCCGTAATCTCCCCCGCAATTATCGGTTCTCTTGACTTTGCTGCCTGAGATATTGACAATGAGCATATAAATTATCAGTTAATTAGAGTAGCAGACTACCGAAGTCGAAGATAAAAATAAAATGTGTGGGTCAACTCAAGATCCTGTTTTTCCCAATTAGTCAAACATGTTATGAGAGTAAGCAGAGTGCATTGCACGATTGATCCGATAATTGGGCCACTCCACAGTCCTTTCCCATTTAAGTGTGCAACAAAACACAGGATTAGAGCCATAGGAATTCCAGCGAGATAGTATGACCTTGCCACCCACTCCCTCTAGCAACTCCTATTTAGAAACAAAAATGAGTTTCGTGAGCTTGTTAGGTGGAATTGAAGTCTGGATATTCACAAAGGTTTAAACTAAGGACCTGAAAGAATTGCTTGTATTGTATCTGCAAATATAGTGAAACAAAGAAGAGGGTGATGTCTTTGACATAGTCAACTAGTTCCTTCTCATTAGTCATTACCAAATGCACCCAAGAACAGTACGTGGGCACATGAGAGTGGTGATGTCTATGATCACTTCCACTACCCCAAGAGCCGATGCAGCCATAATAGATGTTTTTGCAGCCTGTGGATTCCCAGCTCCTAACTCGTTTGATACCCGCGTGCTGCAAAAGGGCAAAATGGGAATATCTTTATTCTGGGACACTCGACTTATTATGTCTTGTCAAAACGGTTAAAGGGTTAAGAGCAAACCTTGCAGCAGCCCCAAATGAGTAAGGTATATAGTAGTGTAAGGCAATAACTGTAACCGGGGATTTGGCAATAGTCCAGATCAAAACAAGAATCTCATACGACCACCATTCAAGACTACACAAAGAAAATTTGAAGTGCCTCCTTGAATAAGCATTTGTATATGAAAAATGTGGTCAAGTTTAGGTCATTATAAAAATAGTAACAAATTATAACAGATGGGATGGCAAAGCGCAGGAACTCCTTGATGCTTCATGCTTGTCAATATATCTCCTGAAAATGTGACACGAGACTTTTAACGCATGCTTTAGAGCGATACAAATAAAGTCCCAAGAATAATCACATTTAAAGTGTATATGAAAAATGTGGTCAAGTTTAGGTCATTATAAAAATAGTGCCAAATTATAACAGATGGGATGGCAAAGCGCAGGAACTCCTTGATGCTTCATGCTTGTCAATATGTCTCCTGAAAACGTGACACGAGACTTTTAACGCATGCTTTAGAGCGATACAAATAAAGTCCAAGAAATAATCACATTTAAAGTGTATGAGGTCCCAATAGCTAATGCTGCTCCAGCAGTCCCAAACCCGAGCCTGAAAACTAAAGCCCAACGTATGGGTACATGAAGCACAAGTACAGCGATGGAGCTCCACAACATAGGAAATATGAGACTTTGTGACAGTAGCTAGTGGATGATTATTTGGAGTATGGCATATTGGAAAAGGGCAGGGACAAGCCAAATTAAGAATTTACATGCTTCAGCTGATATGAGAGGGTCATGCCCAAGAAGGATTAGGATTTTGTCGATGTAGATCCACAAAAAGGAAATAGGGAAACATACCAAAATGAGTGACATTATTGCGCTATACATGTAGGAACCAAGCCTCTGGTTCTTTCCTGCCCCATTAGCTTGCCCACATAAAGTTTCCAATGCGCCAGCCATTCCGAACTGTGGCAATGGTTTTAAAACTAAAAACATGAAAAACAATCGTAAGCAATGTTTTAGGCTATACCCACAAAAGAACCATTCTAGCCCATAACCATGCCTAACTTTACCCTAGTACGGATTCAGAGGTTTGTATGATGATACTAGGATTTAGCTTAAGAATCTGAGACAAGTAGGCTATGTGAAAAAGTATCATGAGGCATTTGATGGCCTTTTCAACATATTGCAATTGTCCAGGGAGTATACGCTTAGCTGTTGTATACCTTAAGTGCCTGAGGAAAGTGAGATGATGGCTAGGATGTTCAGTCCTCAATCAATTCAACAAGATTATAACTTCGGGAAATTGCATGAAGCTATAAGCTTAGAGAAACCAAATTCACTCTTAGACCTTTCCCATTTTAATTTAAGTTAAGTATTTTAAAACCTTCACTATTTAGCAACAAACCCTTTGGTATACCCGATTAAAGTCAATTTTCAATGTACAATTACTCACACTACTGTGTTTTTACCAAAGGACTTCTATTATCTGCAGAGTTTGATGAAAAAAAAGTAAGGATTATGTTACTCTTGTGATGAAAATATATACTATGGCGTATGTACCGGGAAACATGTGCAGAGATAAGAATCCTTTGTTTTATTATATTGGGACAGACGTACCAATTTTTAGTTTATTAACCTGATATTTTCTACCAGTTCACTTCCTTTTGGACAAAATGCATTATAATTCTCTGGTGGTAAGATTGAACAAAGAAAAATGAACGTGCAAGTATAGAAAGTGCGAGCACATTTCTAGGAGGCTGAAGCCAGTAATATTAGCGAGTGATTAGCAACAGCAGTGCCGGCAAGTTCTAGTTCACCGAGGTGACCAACCTTTGACATAGAAGCCACTCGCAATAGGTTTTGTGACACCATAACCACTACCATCGGCAGCGCTATGTACAAACTTTCTTCACTTCCTCCACTAACACATAATGTGATCTCCGTGGCTGCTCCATATATTAGAATATATATATATATATATATATATAAAAACTTGAGCTTATTAAACCATGTCCTTTTTAGTTATTTACCAACATAAGCTAAACCAAACAGTTTTGAGCTTATAAGCTTATTAACCATGAGCTAATCCAAACACTAAGCATGGGCTTATAAGCTAACTACATACATTTGCTTGTGAACATCATCAAACTTGGATACGACAATATATGGACGTTGACTTATTAGTTATTATTCATTTACAAATTTAAAAGAAGCTATATCGTTCATTGTTGTTTATTACACACTCGACTTAACGAATAATTTTTTTAAAAACCCCGTGATTATTTAAAACCTATTTTATTACTACCATGACAAATCAAAATTACATGGACCTAAAAATAGACCTAATTGTGGACCTAAAAACACGTGTCATCATTCTCATAGCTGCAGACAGGACTCACTTATTTTACGATAAAGGCTACCTCTCAAGGAAAATATCGAATTGGATCCTAAATTGACGGGGCGGTGTGTACAAGGCCCCGGAACGGATTCATGCCACGTGTATTTAGGTTCACGTCTATTTCTAGTCTATGTATCAAATGGAAAACAAAACACCCCTTAAAAAACCACACATTCAATTCCAATCACCCCCGAAAGAGACAGTATTCATAAACCCTCGAATTGCTACTGATTTCCCCAAACGATTTCTTCAAGTAAGCGCTTGCTCTTTTCAATTTTGGGTTCTTTTATTTCAAGCCCTAGACAACCAATTGCCTCAATTCTTTCTCTATGTTTATCAAATTTATAATTTTAGGGTTTGTCTCTCTCTTATAATCATGTGGCTGTTTGATAAGCTTATGTGTAGGTTTATGAGCTTATTTGTCTCTTATAATCATGTGGCTTATTTTGAGGCTTATATAAGTTTATCATATCATAATCATAATAAGCTTATATAGGCCGATAAGTCTCAAAATAAGCCACTTAAACAAACTCCCCCTTAGTTGGTTTGTTATAGTGTGTTGACGGGTCGGTTGCGTTGATGGTTAATATAATAATGGTTTTTATTGATGCCACTACTGTAAGTTTTGGGTTTAGACATTTAGGTGTGCAACAACAATATCCAATCCCGCTGGACCAGGGTATGTGGAACGCCCCATAAAGCCGAAAGTTCCACTACAACCCGTCCTGCATTGGTGGGAGATAAGACAATTGGGCTGATAGTATCCTTCCACGATGGTTTTTAGTTGAAACTGGAAGGATAGTTCACAACTTTCGGCTTTGGGGCGTTAAGAGTATGGGGGAGGTAGGATGTCGATAGTCGTATTACTAGTTTACTACTACCCGTGGGGAGGGAGACTGCTGGTGTGTGTAGGTATCTATTGAGCAATACGCTAGTATATATATGTGTTTGTGCGAGAGAGGGTAAGGTTTAGACATTTAAGTGTGTCTTACTGTATTTAAGTTTTGAAGAATGAAGATTTAAGGCGTGGTAATTTTGTTTTTGAAACATTATTTCAATAATGAGGTTTCTAAGTTTAGAACATAAACAAGCGTTAGTAAGTACCACACATATCCTTTTGAAAGTTGTTGATGTTAGTTTAGTTCTCGAACACGAATCTTCTGCTGAGGTTAACCTTTTAGGCTATACTTTTTAAGTTTGAATTGACGTATATTTTTCTTGGTTATATATGATGTAAATTAATTTACAGCCAAGAGAGTATAGAATGTGTTTATGAATTATTTGGTTACTTTAAATTTAAAGTTTTCGAGTTGTTCTATGGAAGTTTTCTACGAAACGTGTTTCTTGTAGATTATATTTTCTTAATCTAGATGTTAGCTACTATAATAAGACCTAAAACTTGCACTGGATCATTTTAACTAGTGGATTCTCCCCTATTTTGTCTTTTACCTTTGTCTGATATTATAGCTGAAACTTGCAAAGAGAAGCTGAAATATTCAGGTTTCACTAGATCGAAGAGGATGAGTGAAGATATTGTGTCGAGCTTAATTTCAAATATTGCAAATAAAAATTGTGCTGGCCTTGAGCTTGCTAAAAAAGTTGTAGTAATAAGGAATTTTAAAAAGTAATAAGTTTGACCTTGAAGCGAAGCTTAACATTATATCTTTCTTTGTGGAAAAGGAGAGAGTATATATTATCGGGTTTAATCGCCATACCCCTGACTAAATCACTAAATTATACGAATTCCATTCGGTTTTAAACCAGACGGTTTTTTGCGGTTTCCATACTGAACGGTCCAAATAAATATATAAACATGATACTACCTAAACCCTAGACATTTTCCCTAGAAATGATCTCCAACTATTTGCTAATCTATCAGTCCTTACTTCTCAGTAGTGTATATGATACCTCTGTAGCTGGTCTAATTGTTTTGTGGTTATTGTAGTGTATTCTTGAAGCCACATGCGTTTGCAATTCTGTATTTTGCATGCTCTATATTCAATTGAAACTTGACATTACTTCAAATACTTAACGTTATAAGTTATTTGAATTTATCTAACCCACATAACTAATATAGATTGAATAAGTGTGTTCATTTGATGTCCTAGTCTGTTTTCTGGTTTGATTTGAAAAAGAGTGGAACTGGTGAAAGGTGGTTCAGATCGTGGTTTATGCCTTAACTGGATCTGCATTACTAATATTTTGCACCAAATAACCGGACTCAAAGTTGCTTATACCTTATAGCCCTCCTCCTACTACTGTTACCCCTTTAATATACTCATTCTGTTTACAGGCTTCACTTCAGTCTTCAGACTATAGATATATTCATCTTTATAAAATTTAGTGTTTACAAATATGGCAGAAACTTTAGTTCAGACTATAATTTGTTTACTTGTTAGAACTGCTGTTTGAGAACAGAGTAGGTTAATAGTAGTTATGATAGGAAAAAAATGATTTAAAAATAGAAAATTTTGGCTTAGACAGTGGGAATCAGCAGTTATTTTCTAATTACAGATATCAGGTTTGAGAATGGCTGATGGAGAGGAGGACTTGCCAAGGGATGCCAAGATTGTCAAAACATTGCTGAAATCAATGGGGGTTGAAAACTATGAACCTCGTGTTGTTCACCAATTCTTAGAACTGTGGTACCGCTACGTGGTGGATGTGCTGACAGATGCACAGGTGTACTCGGAACATGCTGGCAAGTCTACTATTGATTCTGATGATGTCAAGCTTGCTATTCAGTCTAAAGTCAATTTCAGCTTCGCCCAACCCCCTCCACGAGAGGTATCCTATTAACTAAACCGTAATTGACTATTTATTCATATACTCTTTTTATATAAAATTCTTGTTCTGTTTGTGACGTGATTTCTTTTATAGGTTCTACTAGAATTGGCAAGGACCAGGAACAAGATTCCACTGCCAAAGTCAATTTCTGGACCAGGGATGGCGTTGCCCCCCGAGGCAGACACATTGATCAGTCCAAATTACCAGCTTTCGATCCCAAGGAAGCGAACAAGTGAAGCTGTTGAAGAAACAGAAGAAGAGGAAGAGGAAGCTAGTGATTCAAAAGCAAATACATCACAAGAACAGAGCACTGACTTGCCTCCTCAACGAGTTTCCTTTCCTCTTGGCCCGAAACGAGCTAGGTGAACCATATCTTAACTTGATGTTAGACGTGCTACATGACCATGTTCTGATAATGTTTATCTTAACCTTGAAGCGACTCTTGTTAGATGTTATCCATGTTTGTGTTATATGAAGGATTAATCAAAAGCATTTCAATTTCATATATGGCTAATATTATTGTGTGTACTATATCTATAAAGTATGATGACGTCATTGACATGCAACATTAAGGCCCCCTGATTTTAATGCAAAATAGCGCAGGCTTAATCCTCCATAAAATAACGTCATATATCATTCATTCAACTATTGTCAAAGCAACCTTTTGTGTAGATGTTTCGATACCACATTCTTTAAAAAGTGTCTATTCTTCTGATTTCCATATAGTAGACAAGTCTTCTTAGGTCATGTAAACGCTTCTTGCTTGTATAGTTGAGGAGTTATTCCTCATCCGTAATCTCCCACACAATTATCAGTTCTCTTGACTTTGCTGCCTGCGATATTGACAATGAGCATATAAATTATCAGTTAATTAGAGTAGCAGACTACCGAAGTCTAAGATAAAAATAAAATGTGTGCGTCAACTCAAGATCCTGTTTTTCTCAATTAGTCAAACATGTTACAAGAGTAAGCAGAGTGCATTGCACGATTGATCCGATAATAGGGCCACTCCACAGTCCTTTCCCATTTAAGTGTGCAACAAAACACAGGATTGAGCCATAGGAATTCCAGCGAGATAGTATGACCTTGCCACCCACTCCTTCTAGCAACTCCTGTTTAGAAACAAAAATGAGTTTCGTGAGCTTGTTAGGTGGAATTGAAGTCTGGATATTCACAAAGGTTTAAACTAAGGACCTGAAAGAATTGCTTGTATTGTATCTGCAAATATAGTGAAACAAAGAAGAGGGGTGATGTCTTTGACACAGTCAACTAGTTCCTTCTCATTACCAAATGCACCCGAGAACAGTACGTGAGCACATGAGAGTGGTGATGTCTATGATCACTTCCACTACCCCAAGAGCCGATGCAGCCATAATAGATGTTTTTGCAGCCTGTGGATTCCCAGCTCCCAACTCATTTGATACCCGCGTGCTGCAAAAGGGCAAAATGGGAATATCTTTATTCTGGGACACTCGACTTATTATGTCTGGTCAAAACGTTTAACGGGTTAAGAGCAAACCTTGCAGCAGCCCCAAATGAGTAAGGTATGTAGTAGTGTAAGGCAGTAAGGGGTAACCGGGGATTTGGCAATAGTCCGGATCAAAACAAGAATCTCATACGACCACCATTCAAGACTACACAAAGAAAATTTGAAGTGCCTCCTTGAATAAGCATTTGTGTATGAAAAATGTGGTCAAGTTTAGGTCATTATAAAAATAGTACCAAATTATTAACAACAGATGGGATGGCAAAGCGCAGGAACTCCTTGATGCTTCATGCTTGTCAGTTGTCAATATTTCTCCTGAAAACGTGACACGAGTCTTTTAACGCATGCTTTAGAGTGATACAAATAAAGTCCAAGAATAAACACAGTTAAAGTGTATGAGGTCCCAATAGCTAATGCTGCTCCTGCAGTCCCAAACCCGAGCCTGAAAACTAAAGCCCAACATATGGGTACATGAAGCACAAGTACAGCGATGGAGCTCCACAACATAGGAAATATGTGACTTTGTGACAGTAGCTAGTGGATGATTATTTGGAGTATGGCGTATGGGAAAAGGGCAGGGACAACCAAATTAAGAACTTACATGCTTCAGCTGATATGAGAGGGTCTTATACCCACAAAAGAACCATTCTAGCCCATAACCATGCCTAACTTTACCCTAGTACGGATTCAGAGGTTTGTATGATGATACTAGGATTTAGCTTAAGAATCTAAGACAAGTAGACTATGTGAAAAAGTATCATGAGGCATTTGATGGCCTTTTCAATATATTGCAATTGTTCAGGGAGTATACACTTAGCTGTTTTATACCTTTAAGTGCCTGAGGAAAGTGAGATGATGGCTAGGATGTTCAGTCCTCAAATCAGTTCAACAAGATTATAACTTTGGTAAATTGCATGAAGCTATAAGCTTAGAGAAACCAAATTCACTCTTAGACCTTTCCCATTTTAATTTAAGTTAAGTCTATTTTAAAAACCTTCACTATTTAGCAACAAACCCGTTGGTATACCCGATTAAAGTCAATTTCCAGTGTACAATTACTCACATACTATGTTTTTACAAAAGGACTTTTATTATCTGCAGAGTTTGATGACAAAAAAGTAAGGATTATGTTACTCTTGTGATGAAAATATATACTATGGCGTATGTACCGGGAAACATGTGCAGAGATAGAATTTTAAAATAGACTTGCTTTGGCAGCTTGTGTGTACACCATATGGCAAGAGAGAAATAGAAGAATTTTCAAAGATGTCCTGAGGAATAGTCAAGAGGTGTTTAATGAGATAAAAGATAATGTCAGGCATAAGCTTCTGGGTATAACAGTTAAAAATAGTGCAAATGTCAGGAAAGTGGAAGCTAGATGGAGTGTTCAGTGTAAAAGGTTGGTTCAAAAAGTCTAACTGAATGAATCCTAATGAGAATAGAGAAAGTGAAATTCAGTTTATGTGTTCAGGGGAGTTAATGGGGTGTTTGGAAGTATGGTTTGATTAAGTTTGAATGGGTGTCAGCAGGGTATGTTTTCACTGCTTGGAATGATCTGTACATGTACATGAGATATATTTTTCTGGTCATAACAATGTTTGAAGTACCTAGTACCTTGGAGTCTAATCTGGTTAACTGTACCTTGGTAGTCATTGTAGATCTTCTAGTTTGGCCTTGGGAGGAAACTAGTATCTACTTTTGATGAAGAGGAGGTTTAACTGATATAAGATGTACCATAATGTAGGGCTTCTCATTGTGAAGGGTATATGGCCTAGGAGGATAGTGCATGATGGGTGGAATAGAGAGTGTGAAAGATGAACCTTCTTGGTCCACCCAATGCACTGTCACAGGAGGATTGGTTGGCATCATGGGGGGTGAGTGTTTCCAGTCATCTGAGGCCTTTCTAGAGAAGGAAATGTAGGATGATTTGGAAGAGCCCCTCCATGGATGGGTATGGGTTCCTAGTGAAGCCACACACATTTTCCATCTTGCTATTGTGGATGCTGGTTGAATGGTTAGATGGAAAGGTGATGTGGAAATGTAGTTAGATGGTTGTGCATTAGTGGTGAATTTTAAAGGTCAAGCTGGCATGGTTTATGTTATACTTGCAGTTTTGACAGTTGAATGTGATTCTGAACTATCTGATATATAGTTCTAGTGTATTCTGAGATAGTATTGATGTTTGTTTTAGTTCAGCAAGATGTTTTGTATCTTTGGATGGGGCATGTCCATCACAGACATNGCAGAGATAAGAATCCTTTGTTTTATTATATTGGGACAGATGTACCAATTTTTAGTTTATTAACCTCATATTTTCTACAAGTTCACTTCCTTTTGGACAAAATGCATTATAATTCTCTGGTGGTAAGATTGAACAAAGAAAAATGAACGTGCAAGTATAGAAAGTGCGAGCACATTTCTAGGAGGCTGAAGCCAGTAATATTAGCAACAGCAGTGCCGGCAAGCTCTAGTTCACCGAGGTGACCAACCATTGACATAGAAGCCACTCGCAATAGGTTTTGTGACACCTTAACCACTACCATCGGCAACGCTATGTACAAACTTTCTTCACTTCATCAACTAACACATAATGTGATCTTCGTGGCTGCTCTGCCATCAATAAGCCCTTCTCCATAATGTTTCCCTTAAATTTGTGGTAGCAAGATGACTCGCTTGTAGAATCCAACAACATGTGGTGACCAAGTTGTTTGCTTTTTCTCAAAAAGTAATGGACCTTGGTCCATTATATGATATTTTCTTAATGGCAGGATAGCATGTGTTTGTTTATATTGTTTGTCTTTAATATGGAGATACAAAACTAAAGTAAAGTTTAGGGGTTGTTAGTCTTTCTGCTCCACTTAGACTTCATAGATTTGATTCATTTACAATAAATAAATCTATTTAAGGCATTTTTTTTCAGGTAAAATTGTTTTATAAATAAACAGGTTTATATTATTCTAAAATACACATTCATATATGAATCTTTACATTTGTTTTATTTAAAAGAAGAATGTTATTGTTGAGATAACATAATTTTCAAAATCATGTCTAATGTATTCAGCTATATGTAGAAGTTCAGTAGCATTTGCAAGTCAGGTCAACACAATCTGTGCTAAAAGTTTCCCGTTTTAAGTTTTAACATAACCCTGTTACGCAACTGGTAACATAACCATGGTACCCAACCGGCTCATATCGCTATAAAGTTTGAACTTTTAGAAAAAAATCGTACAAAGGTATTTTGCTGACGCATCTCATTGTTGTGGTTAGAAAATGACGTTTTCTTTATCTTGAAGTGGTGTTTCGGTGACCTATAACGGAATCAAATCACTCTTTTGGGGAAATTTTTTTTAGCATGGCCTTATGATTTCATTTACTGGAGTAACATGTATGATTCGTAAATGCATTATTCTGTTAATTTTTTCTGAGTTGAGGATGCAATAATCCTACAGCACAGATTGTACCAAAGGGTGTTCACAAGCTGAAAAAAAAAACCCCCTATTAAAGGACGTACCAGATTGATCCTTGCCACACTGATCATTAGATCAACTCTACTAATTCTTTTTATAAATTATAATTTAACATTCTTTATTCTTTTGAAGGCCAAACATAATTTCATTGACCATCTTTAAAGTTGCCTTACTGCAGATTTTGTTTCATATTCAAACGTTAGAAAATTGGCTGTTCTTCTAGTTCCTGTTAGTAGACAAATCTTGATCGGTCACCTACATGCTTCTTGCTTGTATGGTTGAAACATCGATCATTCTTCATCAATAAGCTCCCCCACGAATACCCGTTCTCTTGCCTTCGTTGCCTGAGATACCAACATGGGGTATATAAATAATCAATTAATGACCACCATTGTCTAAGATCAAAGTATATGTGGGTCATATTAAGAACCTGCTTTTCCCAATTAGTTGAACATGTTACTAGTGTAAGCAGAATGCATTGCATGATTGATCCAGTAATTAGTCCACCCCACAATCCTTTCCCTTTTAGGTGCAATACAAAACCCAGGATAAGAGCCATAGGTATTCCAGCAAGATAATATGACCCGAGATTAATATAAGCTCCGATATGTTGCCACCCAGTCCCTCTAGCGACTCCTGTTTAGAAGAAAAAAGGACAAGTTTCGTGAGCTTGTTAGGTCAATCAACAGTAAGTCGATATATTTCATGAAGTTTATAACACGGAACCTTGAAGAATTGCTTGTATTGTATCTGAGAACATAGTGAAACAAAGAAGAAGGGTGATGTCTTTGACATTGTCAACTAGTTCCTCATCGTTTCCAAATGCATATCCAAGAACAGAACGTGAGCACAAGAGAGTCGTGATGGCTATGATCACTTCCACTGCTCCAAGAGTTGATGCAGCCAAGAGAGCCATTTTTGCAGCCTGTGGGTTCCCAGCTCCTAATTCGTTGGATACCCGTGTGCTGCAGAAAGAGCATATCTTTACTCTGGGATACTCAACATATTTCCATTCACATAAAACTGAAATGGGTAAGGAAGGGTGACACGCTAACTGTTAGACTGCTCCAAGAGTTGATGCAGCAGCCCCAAATGAGTAAGGTATGAAGTAGTGTGACACGCTAACTGTTAGACTGTTGCAAAAGATGATGCCATATATTTAAACTTAGTCTGAAATGCTGGGAAAAAAAATAAAAAAGTTGGTGTGTGGTATACTCGTAAAAAATTACCATATCGAGAGCACTGAAGTTTCTAACTGAGGATTCGGCAAGAGTCCCGATAACAAAACAACAATCTCGTATGACCACCATTCAAGACTACGCAAACAAAGATAAGTAACTCCTTGAATTAGTATCATGTATGTGAAATTAAAATATGGTCCACTGTGAAGGTTGTTTTGTACCAAATCATAACAGCAGATGGGATGGCGAAGCGGAAAAACTCCTTAATGCTTGTAAAAACATCTCTCGTAGATGTTATGCGGGTCTTTTCACAAGCTTTGGATTGATACATATAAATCCCAAGAAAAATCACATTCAAGGTGTAGGAAATACCAATGGCTAATGCTGCTCCAGCTGCACCAAACCCGAACCTGAAAACTAGAGACCAACACATGGGAACATGGATTACAAGTGCAACGACGGAACTCCACAACATAGGTAACACGAGACTTTGTGAGAGTAGGTATCGGGTGATTAGTTGGAGTATGGAGTACGGAAAAAGAGCAGGGATGAGCCAAACTGAGTATTTACGTGCTTCGGCTGAAATTAGAGGGTCTTGGCCGAGAAGGATTAGGAGTTTCTCGATGTACATCCACATAATGCTTATTGGTAAACAGACCAATAGGAGAGATATTATGGCACCGTATGTATAGGCACCAAGCTTCTGGTACTGTCGTGCTCCATAAGCTTGTCCACATAAAGTTTCCAAGGCGCTCGCCATTCCAAACTGCCAATGCATGTCGGTTTACAGCTGAGTTACAAGTATTTTCTTGTTTGTATGTAATATAGCTATAGTAACTAACTAATTACTCCGTATATTTTGACTGGATGTACTTGTCAAAGTGATTAGAGAAACATTAAAAAACCAAAATCAAAATCTGTCAATCAAGTGGTGATTATTACAGTTTACAGTAAGTTAGATGTTTATCTTTTTACATACAAAAAAGTTTTATTCATATATTCGACGAGTAGTTCTACTTGACTTTTATTGTCATTGTTCTATATGATTTAAATAGTTTGGTTCTATTTGCTTTCACGTGCACAAGATTCTAAAATTTAAAGAGCAATAAATCATGTCAGTTTTTAGTGATGACTCCAGACATCATTAACTATAAGAAATAAATAAGCGTTGAGACTTGAGATACACAATAACACAAGCATTAGATTATTACAGTGTAGTTTGATCATTCAATCAGCATTGATCATCTACATTTTATGTATTAAGCAGATAAAATGCGCATACCTAAACACGATATATAGATTCTCAGCAAGACAGCAGCTAAATAAGTTTTGGGACTAATTCCATTAAAATTCAACTTAACATATCACCCAAATCCGTTTCAAGTCATACCTGTAGATGTTACACGGGTCTTTTCACAAGCTTTGGATTGATACATGTAAATCCCAAGAAAAGTCACATTCAAGGTGTAGGAAATACCAATGGCTAATGCTGCTCCAGCTGTACCAAACCCGAACCTGAAAACTAGAGACCAACACATGGGAACATGGATTACAAGTGCAACGACAGAACTCCACAACATAGGTAACACGAGACTTTGTGAGAGTAGGTATCGGGTGATTAGTTGGAGTATGGCGTACGGAAAAAGAGCAGGGATGAGCCAAACTGAGTATTTACGTGCTTCGGCTGAAATTAGAGGGTCTTGGCCTAGAAGGAGTAGGAGTTTCTCGATGTACATCCACAAAATGCTTATTGGTAAACAGACCAAAAGGAGAGATATTATGGCACCGTATGTATAGGCACCGAGCTTCTGGTACTGTCGTGCTCCATAAGCTTGTCCGCATAAAGTTTCCAAGGCGCTCGCCATTCCAAACTGCCAATGCATGTCGGATTTAAAGCTGAGTTACAAGTATTTTCTTGTTTGTATGTGATATTTAGCTATAGTAATTAACTAATTAATTATATTTTGACTGGATGTACTTATCAAAGTGATTAGAGCAACATTAAAAAACCAAAATCGAAATCTGTCAATCAAGTGTTTTCATAGTGATTATTGCAGTTAGTAAGTTAGATGTTAAGCATAAATAAGCTTTATTCTCACTAAAACCTTCCTCTAATGATAATTTTATCCCAGAAGCAAATATAAGTTTTATTCATATATTCAACGAGTAGTTCTACTTGACTTTTATAGTCATTATTCTATATGATTTAATTCGTTTGGTTTTGTTTGCTTTCACGTGCACAAGATTCTAAAATTTAAAGAGCAATAAATCATGTCAGTTTTTGTTGATGACTCAAGGCATCATTAACTACAAGAAATAAATAAGCATTGAGATACACAATAACACAAGCATTAGATTACAATGTAGTTTGATCATTCAATCAGCATTGATCATCTACATTTACAGACAGTGTGAACTTATTTATGTATTAAGCAGATAAAATGCGCATACCTAAACACGATATATAGAAACTCTTCTCACCCTTCCATCTTGAAATTAACAGAATGAAAATGTAAAAGAAGTTTGTGATTGTGCATGCTTAAAAAATGTTATAACAAAGTTGTATAAACATGGAGCTCCTAAAACTGTTAAAGAAAAATTCAATCACAAGCACGGACCCTAAGATGAAAAAATTACTCAAACCGAATATAGTTTCTAAATCCGGCTGTATGTATTAAAAGAGGAAGAGCGTAAAAAGTGAGAAGACATTACAAGAAGGCTAAATCCGGTGACATTAGTGAGGGAAGTAGCAACTGCTGTACCAGCGAGTTCAAGTTCACCAAGATGACCAACCATTGACATGGATGCCACCTGCAATAGGTTTTGTGACACTGCCACTACCACCATTGGCAACGCTATGTAGCAAGTTTTCTTCACCTCGTTCACGAATACGACCTTCCATTCCAGAGGCTGCTTTGCCGGCAACAACAACCCCTCCTCCATAATAAGGAACTATTCCTAGTGATGGGAGCGAGATGATTATTTATACAAGTCAAAGAACAAGAGTTGGCGGCCTATCTTGCTAGGTTGACTTTTATAAAAAATATTGCAGGTTGGTACTTTGATATTATTATCAATATTATTTATACTATATTGTAAAATATTTAAGCTGTGGATCGCATCGAGCTACTTAGATAAAGGAGAATCATATTTAACACACACTCCCTCTAAACTATAACAACTGGACCGAACTCTGCACATTGTCAAAAAGTATGCTGCCTTTAGTGCAGATTTTATTGGAAATGAATGTAGGTTAAATCATCCACAAAATAACAACATTTTACATTCATTAAACCATTGTCTATGCTGCCTTTTTTAGTAGATTTGGTTCAGTCTCCGGTTCTTGAAAAATGGCCCATTCTTCTATATTTTCCGGTTAGTAGGCAAGTCTTGATTGGCAATGTCTATGCTTCTTGCTTGTATGGTTAAACTGTTGAAGTATCAATTCTCATCAATATTCTCCCACATGAATACTCGTTCTCTTGCCTTTGTTACCTGAGATACCACAAGGAGCATATACATTAGCAGCTAATGGACTACCAAAGTCTAAATTTAGAATTTTACTTATGGGTCAAATCAGGAACCTGTTTTTCCCAGTTAGTAGAACATGTTACGAGAGTAAGCAGAATGCATTGCACTATTGATCCAATAATTAGTCCACCCCACAATCCTTTCCCTTTTAGGTGCATCACAAAACCAAGGATCAAAGCCATAGGGATTCCAGCAAGATAATATGACCCAAGATTGATGTAGGCCCCAATATGCTGCCACCCGCTCCCTCTAGCAACTCCTGTTAGAAAATAAAAACAAGAAAAACAAGTTTAGTGAATTTATTGGGTCAACTTCATGTTTCAATCTATTTCATGAAGTTTAAAACTAAGAACCTGAAAGAATCGCTTGTATTGTATCTGCGAATATGGTGAAACAAAGAAGAAGGGTGATGTCTTTGACATAGTCGACTAATTCCACCTCGTTTCCAAATGCATATCCAAGAACAGAACGAGAGCAGAAAAGAGTAGTTATGGCTATGATCACTTCCACTGCTCCTAGAGCTGATGCGGCAACGAGAGCTGTTTTTGCAGCCTGTGGATTCCCAGCTCCTAATTCGTTGGATACCCGCGTGCTGCAAAAGAGCATATCTTTACTCTAGGACAGTTATTATCATCATTTGGGTAAAAATTAAATGGGTTAAGAGAAAACCTTGCAGCAGCCCCAAATGAGTAAGGTATGAAGTAGTGTAAGGCACCAACTGTTAGACTGTTATGCAGAAGATACCACATGTTTTAAATTAGTCTAATATTTGAAAAATAAATGAATTCAAATAAAATTGTGTTTGCTCCAAAAAGGATTACCATATTGAGAGCACTGAAGTCTCTAACTGGGGATTTGGCAATAGTCCTGATAACAAAACAACGATCTCGTACGACCACCATTCAAGACTACACAATAAAAATTAATCCATCTCTCTGAATAAGCATTTCATGTGAATTATGTGGTCAACAGGTCAAGTATTGAAGGTCATTAGTGATTTTACCAAATCATAACAGCAGAAGGGATGGCAAAGCGGAAGAACTCCTTAATGCTTGGGAAGACGTCTCCTGAATATGTGACACGCGTTTTTTCACATGCTTCAGAGCAATACAAGTAATGCCCGAGAAAAATCACATTTAAAGTGTACGATATCCCAATGGCTAATGCTGCTCCAGCTGTCCCAAGCCCGAGCTTGAAAACTAGAGCCCAACATATAGGTACATGGAGCACAAGTACAACTATGGAGCTCCACAGCATAGGAAAGATGAGACTTTGTGACAGTAAGTATCGGATGATTAGTTGGAGTATGGCGTATGGGAAAAGGGTAGGGATGAGCCAAACTGAGAATTTACATGCTTCGGCTGAAATGAGAGGGTCTTGGCCAAGAAGGATTAGCAGTTTGTCGATGTACATCCACAAAATGGAAATTGGCATACATACCAATAGGAGAGCAATTATAGCTCCTAACGTGTAGCTGCCGAGCCTCTGGTACTGTCTTGCTCCGTAAGCTTGACCACATAAAGTTTCCAACGCGCTTGACATTCCAAACTGTCGATTCACAATAGTATTGAAGTTTAAAACTTGCTAGACAACCGGAAACTANCGTAAGATTAGACCCTAACCACCAATATTATTAGTATTAGGCCTTTTTGTACGCGCATTTTTAAAACTAATTACTGTCCATGTAAAGAACCAATTGCTTAACAGAGTGATTAAGGTTAGGGAAATAATTATGTTACTAGCTTGATGTCTGTCATGAAATCAGTTTGATGTAAAAACACTTCCAAGTCATATATTTATTCCTTAAAAGAATTAAATATCATCAAAAAATTTAAAATTTTACCAGAATTTAATTCAAAGTGGTCACACATGACAGCATAGTTATTAAAGTTGCAACATCATAACATTCCCTCGGTTTTCCAAGTCAATTAAATGATTGCATTCTTATCTCTAAACATTCAATTCGACTACTTTACCAGAATTTGCTAGACCCAACTACATAAAAGTAAAAGTGGGAGGTGATTTGCACACACTTATATTTGATTGAGACGCTTTAAAACATGCATTAACAGTTGTACTGTAAATATAAACTGCTTTAATTGTGTGTATACTAAGTGTTCCAATAGTGTGCTAATCACTCCCAAAGTAAAAGGTGATCGTATTATGTTTGTGCAAGGTGCAAACATCGTGTTTCAAATCATTATACCAGAGTTAAAAGGTAGGTCATGTGATGCATAAAAATGCTTTAAAAGTTGATCAGACTTGAGCTTGGAACCAAATATTAGTTTCTCGTGACTTGATTGATTCTAAACAAATATATTCTAGTAAAGTGTTTTTGTACAACTAAGAAAGATGAAAATGGAAGAATAGAAAGTGAGAGCACATTACAAGGAGGCTGAAGCCAGTGACATTAGTAAGGGAAGTAGCAACAGCAGTGCCCGCAAGTTCTAGCTCACCGAGATGACCAACCATCGACATAGAAGCCACTCGCAACAAGTTTTGCGAAACTGTAACGACCACCATTGGCAATGCTATGTAACAAGTTCTCTTCACCTCGTCCAACAACACGACTTCCCATCTCTGCGGCTGCTCTTTCGTCAACAACAACCCCTTTTCCATGACTACTCTTTTCAAATTTGTGGTAGGAAGATGACTCACTTATATATATACTAGAATAAGTAGTGAACTAGTGATCTATAGTGTTTGCTTTTTAGAAAATTTCTTGATCTAATTAGTACATCATAATATGTTTTAAAAATGGACTTTATAGCATGTTGGTTTTTGTTATCTCATAATGAGGATATAAGATAATAGGGTACTAAACAACTCTATCCTACGATCATGTGCTACCCACTCGGTGTGATTTTGCTTTTAAAGTATTACCAACTCGGTCTGATTTTGCTTTTAAAGTATTACCAACTTTTAAGTATTTTATAATACAAAGATTTTAAAAAGTGATTTTTATTTATACGTGGCATTCTAGTTTGATGACGCGTAAAGAGGAAGTTGTTACATTGCGAAATAGGTAGCATGCCCTAATGATATATTATTTTGCATACCAACTACGTGCATGAATCATGAGTGTGTTATTCTGTTTTCTTCTATTATTAAAGGTACAAATGTACGATATTCCAAATTATGCTCACATGATTCATTGTTGAATTAATATTTGGAAAATGATTATCATGCTTAAAATGCATGCTTAAAACTTAAAAGTATGTCAAAATGCATGCTTAAAAGTATGCTTAAGAATAAGAATATTGCCAAGTGTAATAATAAAAAATGAAGATTAAATGTGATAAAATGCATGAGTGATGTGTCAAATCTATACTACATATAAAGCATGAATGACTCTCTTTCCAAACTTTTAAGACTTACAAGAAAATAAGCATGATTTACAACACTTTAATGCACCCAATTTTCAGAATTACAACAAAGTAAGCATATTGTACAACAAAATAAAGCGTGGTGTCATTTTAAGATCAAAATTCTATCAAACAACAATGCTATTAAAAACACCCCTTCACCAAAAATTACAACCATTTAAGCACAATGTACAATAGCTGCAACCAATTTTCAGATTTACAACAAAATAAGCATGATGTAATTTTCATACTTATTTTCAGACTTACAACATTAATGCAATTAAAGTGGTCAATGTTATTAATGACTATAATGACTACTACTTACAAGAAAAGAAACATAGTGTACAACACTTTAATGCACATAATTTTCAGACGTACAAGACAAGAAGCATAGTGTACAATAAAACACCACATTAATGTTATTTAATGTAGTCAATTATTTAACTGGTCAATAAATACAATTAATACAGTTATTAAAACACCCCTTAGATAAGAAATACAAATTATCAAGCATATTGTACAACCAAATTAAACACAATTCCTGCATTAAATTTTACTACTACAAATAATAAAGGCACATTATACAAATATTCAAGCCCGAACGGGCAACGGGCCAAATGGGCTTGAGCCTGAACGGGCTCGAGCCCAAACAGGCACGGGCCAACAGGTTCGAGCCCGAATGGGCACGGGCTATTCGAAATTCTTGATATCCGTAAATTTATTGTCAAAAGAACATTATAAACTAAAATACATTATTCATCGAAAATTTTTATTTCAGGGTACCCGCCGCTGCAACGCGCGAGTACCCTGCTAGTAATTAATGAATTAGGCATGACTTTATATATGCATGTTAAGTCTCTCTATCATTACTTTTAACATATTTGTGTGGAGAACCTGAAATATATCGAAACATATTTGTGTGGAGAACCTGGTTTTTCCAATATAATTAGTAAAACACGTAACGAGCATGAGCAGAGTGCATTGGATGAGTATCCCGATAATTAATTAGTCCACTCCACAATCCTTTCCCATTTGGATGCAGCAAAAAACCTAGCACTAGAGCCATTAGTATTTCAATGAGATAATATGACCCGAGACAAATGTACACCCCGATATGTTGCCACCCGCTCCCTCGAGCAATTCCTGTTTAGAAGGGAGAATCTATGAGTTGAACGACTACATTAACGAAAGAACCATACTAGCCCGTAAGATTAGACCCTAACCACCAATATTATTAGTATTAGGCCTTTTCGTACGCGCATTTTTAAAACTAATTACTGTCCATGTAAAGAACCAATTGCTTAACAGAGTGATTAAGGTTAGGGAAATAATTATGTTACTAGCTTGATGTCTGTCATGAAATCAGTTTGATGTAAAAACACTTCCAAGTCATATATTTATTCCTTAAAGAACCTTGATAGGGGGACCTAATACATGGGCCTAATCATGGACCTAATGCTTAAAATACTTGTACAGTGCATGCACTGTACAAGTATTTTAAGCATTAGGTCCATGATTAGGCCTATGTATTAGGTCTATTAATCAAATTCCTTCCTTAAAAGAATTAAATATCATCAAAAAATTTAAAATTTTACCAGAATTTAATTCAAAGTGGTCACACATGACAGCATAGTTATTAAAGTTGCAACATCATAACATTCCCTCGGTTTTCCAAGTCAATTAAATGATTGCATTCTTATCTCTAAACATTCAATTCGACTCTAAACTTTACCAGAATTTGCTAGACCCAACTACATAAAAGTAAAAGTGGGAGGTGATTTGCACACTCTTATATTTGATTGAGACACTTTAAAACATGCATTAACAGTTGTACTGTAAATATAAACTGCTTTAATTGTGTGTATACTAAGTGTTCCAATAGTGTGCTAATCACTCCCAAAGTAAAAGGTGATCGTATTATGTTTGTGCAAGGTGCAAACATCGTGTTTCAAATCATTATACCAGAGTTAAAAGGTAGGTCATGTGATGCATAAAAATGCTTTAAAAGTTGATCAGACTTGAGCTTGGAACCAAATATTAGTTTCTCGTGACTTGATTGATTCTAAACAAATATATTCTAAAGTGTTTTTGTACAACTAAGAAAGATGAAAATGGAAGAATAGAAAGTGAGAGCACATTACAAGGAGGCTGAAGCCAGTGACATTAGTAAGGGAAGTAGCAACTGCAGTGCCCGCAAGTTCTAGCTCACCGAGATGACCAACCATCGACATAGAAGCCACTCGCAACAAGTTTTGCGAAACTGTAACGACCACCATTGGCAATGCTATGTAACAAGTTCTCTTCACCTCGTCCAACAACACGACTTCCCATCTCTGCGGCTGCTCTTTCGTCAACAACAACCCTTTTTCCATGACTACTCTTTTCAAATTTTGTGGCAGTAAGATGACTCACTTATATATGTATACTACTAGTATACAACTATAGTGTTTGCTTTTTAGAAAATTTCTTGATCTAATTAGTATATTATAATATGTTTTAAAAATGGACTTTATAGCATGTTGGTTTTTGTTATCTCATAATGAGGATATAAGATAATAGGGTACTAAAGTCGAAACAACTCTATCCTACGATCATGTGCTACCCACTCGGTGTGATTTTGCTTTTAAAGTATTACCAACTCGGTCTGATTTTGCTTTTAAAGTATTACCAACTTTTAAGTATTTTATAATACAAAGATTTTAAAAAGTGATTTTTATCTATACGTGGCATTCCAGTTTGATGACGCGTAAGAGGAAGTTGTACATTGCGAAATACTAGCATGCCCTAATGATATACTCCCTCCGTCCCAAAATTATTGTCACGAGAAAGAAATCACAAAGTTTAATAAAAGTGAGGCACTTTAATTTTCAACCAATAAAATGGAATACTCTTCCACTAGATTCTCTAGTTTTTACTTAATAAGGAAAGTGGACAATTATTTTGGGACAACCTAAAAAAAATGTGGACTATAAATATGGGACGGAGGGACTACTACCTCCGTCCCAAAATTATTGTCCACAGACAAAAAACACACAGTTTTAGAAAAGCATCCACTTTACAGCTTTCTCTCTCTTACTTTTTGCACAAAGACAGTTTTACCCTTAACCAATTAATTTCCAACTTCTTTAAAGTTTGTAATAATAACCACAAATGGGGGTAATATGGTAAACTTAATTTATAGTCCCTATCTATTTATGGAAGTGGACAATTAATTTGGGACAAACGAAAAAGGAAAGATGGACAATAAATATGGGACGGAGGTAGTATTATTTTGCATACCAACTACGTGCATGAATCATGAGTGTGTTATTCTGTTTTCTTCTATTATTAAAGGTACAATATTCCAAATTATGCTCACATGATTTATTGTTGAATTAATATTTGGAAAATGGTTATCACGCTTAAAATGCATGCTTAAAAATATGTCAAAATGCATGCTTAAAAGTATGCTTAAGAATAAGAATATGCCGAGTGTAATAATCAAAAATGAAGATTAAATGTGATAAAATGCATGAGTGATGTGTCAAATAATTAATGAATTAGGCATGACTTTAGGTATGCATGTTAAGTCTCTATCATTACTTTTAACATAAAATTGTACTGTATAATACTACACGAGTACCCGTGCATAGCAACGGGATTTTATAGCGATAGATAGTTTATTGATAAAAAAAAGTTTATAGGTTATAAACGGAAAATAATAAAAGTTTGAAGATTTGGGAATTAAACATAATGTTTTTAAACCCGGTTCGACCCGGGTTGTTCAACCGGTTGAACCGTTCTGGTCGGAAAATGAGTTGATTTAAACCGGGTCAACTTGCTAGGTTGGGTCGAAAACTGGTCAAATTAAACTGGGTCAACCCACCGGGTTTGAAGCGTCCCGGGTCAACCCTGTTTGTGTTTTAATTGGTCGTATTTAATTTGATAGATATGTTTTTATTTGGTTGTACAATGTAAATAAATCATTGTACTTTTAAGTAATGGGGTGTTTTAATAAGAATATTAATTACATTTCACTTTTCTCTCTCATTTGACTATTGTTGAAAACTCAACATTTCACTTTTACCATTTTTCCATTATAGATAGTATAGATATTTTCTTGAGTGTAAATTGCATAAATCATCCCAAAGTTTTGCCAAATTGCATGTTTCGTCCTAAACGTTACGAAAGTGCAAGGATCGTCCGTGTGAGGAAACCTTTGGTGCAAGTATCGTCCCTAAAAGTTTTCCCACAGGGACGATACTTGCACCAAAGATTTCTCCACAAGGACGATCCTTGCACTCTCATAATGTTTGGGACGAAACATGCAATTTGGCTAAACTTTAGGGACGATTTATGCGATTTACTCTTTTCTTGCTAAAGAATTTTGTGGCAAAAAAACACCGTCCAGTTTATATAGCACAAAATTTTAGAAAATCTCACTCATTATACTCTTTACTACTCAAATATTATTTTTGATCGCTAAATAACTTTTGATTAGCTGAAACACAAATTCAACATTTATTTTAAGACATGTTAAAATAAAAAGATGGACATCTAATTTGGGATGAAAAAAGTACCATTTTGGAGGTTACGAGCTTCGCATACTTTCTGTTGGTATACTATAGCACTCAAATGTTTTTATAAAAACACACGGATTTATTTATTGAAAGTGAATATATGCTAGAACCGAAGAACTTGCAACAATACAAACAAGTCCGTCAAAACTACAGAAGGATTATTGGTATCTAATGGAAAACTGGCTCTGGTGTGAGCCGGCATATATAGTAGTAATGTAGTATTTATGTTCTTCTCTTTTCCTTTTAGTATTTCGTCTTCAAATATAACTATATTTTGCATATAATTCTATAACTTATAATTTTGTACTTGTTCGATTTGACCAATTGGTCGAAGTATCATTCCTCATCAAGAACCGCCTTCTCAAACATCCGTTGTCTTGTCTTTCTCGCCTGAGATATCAACAAGGATGATCATTGCTTGGTAACATAACAAGTTTATATCGAAACATATTTGTGTGGAGAACCTGGTTTTTCCAATGAGTAAAACACGTAACGAGCATGAGCAGAGTGCATTGGATGAGTATCCCAATAATTAATTAGTCCACTCCACAATCCTTTCCCATTTGGATGCAGCAAAAAACCTAGCACTAGAGCCATTAGTATTCCAATGAGATAATATGACCCGAGACAAATGTACACCCCGACATGTTGCCACCCGCTCCCTCGAGCAATTCCTGTTTAGAAGGGAGTTGCATGAGATTGTTAAAATACGAGGTCCCAAATTTTTTCATCAATTTGTAAACTAAAAAACCTGAAAGAATTTGTTGTATTGCATAGCAAATGTAAAAAAACATAGAAGTATAGTTATGTCTTTGACATATAGTCAACTAGTTCCTTCTCGTTACCAAATGCGTACCCCAGTACAGAACGAGAGCAGAATAGAATGGTGTTGGCTATGATCACTTCCTCTACTCTAAGAGCTGAATGCTGATGACCAATAAAGCCGTTTTTGCAGCCTCTGGATTCCCAGCACCTAATTCGTTGGTATTCTTGTGCTGCATGAGAGTGGATTTTTACTCAAGGACACTAGCTTACCATCACATGATGGACAAAACATCAAATAACGTAATAGGTAACCTTGCTGCAACACCAAACGAATACGGTATTTAGTAGTGTAAAATATCCACTGTTAGACTGTTGCAAAAGATAATTATACCACGTAAAGTTAGATCAGTCTACAAGTAATATTCTATAATCAAAACTTTGTAGATTGATTAACTCCAATTCGGATTACCATATCGCGAGTACTGAAGTCTCTGACCGGGGATTTGGCAAGAGCCCCGCTAAGAGAACAAGAATCTCATACGACGACCATTCAAGACTAAACAAAATAAAAACCTCCATTAACTAAGTGTGGCCGGCATGATAATTAACCATGATCAAGTTAAGAGTTATTACAGTATATGTTAATTTACCAAATCATGATGGCAGATGGGATGGCAAAGCGAATGAATTCCTTGATGTTTGAGGAAAAGTTTACTGAACAAGTGATCGAGGCGAGTCTTTTCACATTCTTTTGAGTGATATAAGTAAACTCCAAGAAAAATCACATTCAAAGTGTACAATATTCCAATGGCTAAAGCTACTTCAACTGTCCCGAGTTCTAGCTTGAACGTACATAACTAGAGTCCAACATATGGGTGCATGGAAGATAAGTACAGCACTTGAGCTCCACAAAAATGGAAATATAAGACTTTGTGACACAAGTTATTGGTTGATTAGTTGGAGTATGGCGTAGGGAAAAAGGGCACGGATGAGCCAGACTGCAAATCTGCGTGCTTTACATGAAATTAAAGGCTCTTGGCCGAGAAGAACTAGGAGTTTGTCTATGTAGATCCACAAAATGGAGATTGGGAAACAAACCAAAATGAGAGAAACTATAGCACCAAATGTGTAGCTACCAACCTTCTCATACTGCCCTGCTCCGTAAATAATGTTTCCAATCCACTCGCCAATCCAAACTGTCAAGTTCTATTGGTTATTGAAGATGATATTAAAGCATGCAAGTCTTGTTGCAACTTGCAACAACGTTGTTTTCTTAGCGAACATGTAAATCCACGTATCTTTTAACTTTAATCACTTTGTTGTAGCTAATAATGATCAGATTATGACATTTGACGTCTGGGAAAGAGAGAGAGAAAGAGAGAGAGAAGAAGAAGAAAAAGAAAAAAAAAAACTATAAAAATTCGCATATATACTATTAGAACACCTTAACTAATTATTAACTAGGTGTATGTTCATCTAAGGTACGTGGTTAAACACTTTTTCATTATAATTTAGATATCATGAGTTTTGAATCTCATCTTTTAATATATCTAGTTACCGAAAGTTTCACCAAGAGTTTTCACAAGTTACACCATCTCTAGAAAAAAATATGTTGAGGTGAAGAAGGGGTTATTACAAGTAAGCTGAAGCCAGTGAGTCGGTGACATTTGTGAGGGAGGTAGCAATGGTTGTTCCTGCATGTTCGAGTTCAGTACGACGACCCACCATCGTAATTGATGAGACTTCCAATAGGTTTTGTGACACCAGAACGACTACCATCGGCAATGCTATGTAACAAGTTCTTTTCACCTCATCCGCCAATACAAAGTCCCATCTTCGTGGTTGCTCAGTAGTTAACAAGAAATCTTCCTCAATCACACACTTCTCTTTTGCATGTGCCAGAGATCGAGATCACTAATTTATAAAGGCCAGAAAAAAGAGTTGGGACTAAAAAAAGTCTCGTTCAATCTTTACATGGACCATTATACCCTTATAACCCACAAAAGAGAGGTGAATTGGCAGGAACACCCTGACCCCGGGTGCCTTTTGGCACCAACCATTATCCACCCCACAAGGAATAGCTCCGACAACTCTCCTGGCCCAGTGGGGCACCAACTGAGCACAAGCCGAGGACTCGAACCCACGACCTTTTATCCACAAAATCTATCTAGTGGGACCATGAGTTTTTCGAGGTGGGTACCAACTAACTAAAACCCTTTGGTATTAGAGTCGAGTTATATTAAGTACAAAACTTTTCTTACATATTAAGGGACTCATCCCACCATCCATCTAAAAAGAGATCAATGGTTGAGATTAAAAGCATTTAATATTTCACCAATTTTTTATAATTTAAATATCTCTTAAACCGTTAATCGTTAAGCAAAAATAATTACACCATCGCGACGAGCATTTAATTATCTTTCTATAAACTTGCACATTGATATACTTTCGACAAATAAAATTTTCGTTTTTTTCACGTTTTTTTTCGTGGCCGAAAATATCACATGTGATATTACATATCACATATGATATTACACTAATATCACATGTGATATTACCATATCACATGTGATATGTAATAATATCACATGTGATATTACACTAAGGAATGAGATCCTCTCAAGTTAGAGGATCAACTTGACTCAAGTTGCATGATTGTGAGCCATTGAATTTGATCCAATGGTTCAAATCAAAAGAAGTTCTTTTGATTTGAGCCATTGGATCAAATCTAATGGCTCATAATGTCCCAACTTGAGTCAAGTTGATCTTATTAACTTGAGAGGATCTCATTCCTTACACTAATATCACATGTGATATGTGTCGTTCAAAAAAAAATATATATCACATGTGATATTACGATATGTAATATCACATGTGATATTTTCGGCCATGAAAAAAAACGAAAAAAAATTGTCGAAAATATATCAAAGTGCCTATCTATAGAAAGATAATTAAATGCTCGTCGTAACGGTATATTTTTTTCGTTTAACGATTAACGGTTTGAAAGATAATAATATTTGAAAAAAAAAGGATGAAAGTGGGTTTTTTAAATTGTTGGATTAATCTCATCAATTAGATCAAATAAAGATGGATGGTGGAGATTAGTCCCTTTGTATGTAAGAAAAGTTTTGTCCTCAAATGATCTTAAATCTGGGTATTATACCCTTATTATACTACTAAACATAAAAGTCTTAGATATACGACAGACTACCGAGCATGCTCAAGTATATTATTTTTCTTGTTAGAACATTGATGATGACTGATCATGTTTTCTACTGAACGTCGACAATGACCAATCATAAGTGAACATGTTTGCACCAAAGAAGGAGCATGATAGGTAGGTCGATATTCAAAGAGAAAAAAAAAGTTGCTGTTAGCAGACTACATTTGTATAGTATTTATGTATATTGGGCCAAGCCCATGAGTCCATTAGTGAGGTATTTATACGGTAACAAACTAACAATCCATTCATTGATTGCACGATCAATAAAAATCACATTACACTTTTACAGTTACTTGTATCAAATTTTAATAGAAGGAGCATGTTCAGTCATTAGTGATAAATATATGCACAACCTTAATTTCAGTATTCGATGAACACATCCACAATTTTCTATTAGGCAAACAATTGATGAACATATGCATTTGATGCTACAATAACATGTTTATCACATTTTAAACGCTGTTCATCAAATACTGAAACAACATAACTTACTAAGGCAATATATCTGGTATATATTTTAAGTAAGATCAACTTCGTGAAACTCCTACAAATTATCCAAAAATGTTATTTTTTTTTTATTTTTTTTTTTTATTTATTTATTTTTTTTTTAATCAATCATTGTTTCTCTAATCTTACGTTTCTTGTGAAAATTTCCTATACTTTTTTGAAAATAAATTACACTGTTGGTCCCTATAGTATGTGCAGATTTCATGTTTAGTCCCCAGTAAGGGGAAATTACTGCAAATGTCCCCAACATTGCCAGTTTTGCTCGCCGCTGGCCCAAAACTTAACGCTCGTTATCTAGCTCGTTAAACAAAAAGGTATTTTTGTCTTTTCACCATTAACATGTACAAGCACCCCTTTAACTCACAACTCACCATACACATTAAACCAAACATCTCCTTCTTTAACCTCCGAACTCTCTCCACCACCACTAACCCCTCTTAAAATATTTCAGGTTTATTACTATCACTCAAAACATTTTTTCAATCAAATCCACTAACGACACTACATAAATAAACTATAATCAAAACTAAACCAAAAATAAATAAATAAATAATACAAAATACCCAACTTGCCACAATCAAAGATTATCAAAATATTGCATCCAAACTAATGGATTATTGCAAGTGCATACCGATAGTATGATGTGGAGGTTTAAGAATGGGTAGTGCCGTAGTGGATACCGATAGTAGTTGTTGTAGTGATGGTGATGGTGGGGGATGGCTCGGAGATTGAAGATGGGGATGTGGGTGTATTAGTCATTGAAGTATGTTCGGACATGTTAATGGTGAATAGACAAGGCTAGTAAGATACCATTATACTTAACGAGCTAGATAATGAGCGTTAGGTTTTTGGACCTGCAACGAGCAAAAATGGTGATGTGGGGGACGTCTGTAGTAATTTTTTCATAGTTTGGACTAAGCATGAAATCTGCATATACCGCTGGACCAACGGTGTAATTTACTCTTTTTGAAAACTTATTTTAAAAATCTTCGCAAACAGTTTACTATGAAGTTAAGAAATTTATCGTAACATTTACTGTGAATGTGTAATGTTTACAACTAATTTTAGTGTTTAGCTTAAACATTAGAGTGAAAAACATATAAATATATGACGTCAATTTCATGATATACTAAAATTTGCCAAAAAAAATTGAAAGTTGTAAGCAAAAAATTTTAGGCTACTTTTACGTGTCATTCTTTATTTTCTCATCAACTTAGTTTTTTTTTCCCCGAAACCCGATCCCTAATTTTATATGACAGCCATGGTGAGAGTTATGAGATGTAGTGTACACTTCACATATTTTAACTGTGGAGACTTGATTTTTAATGATTTTTAGCTTGTCCTATGATCTTTTTGAACAAAAAAAAAAAATAGAAAATTTCAAAAATCCAAAAACAATATAAAATTCAAAAATCCAAAAATATTCTTCTCACGACATGTCTCTCGTATAATCGATATTATGTACGTTTCTAGAAATGCCTTTCAAAAATGACACGGATATGTACATATGCTTGAGCGAGAGTTCATTTAAATGTTTTCTAAAACACGTCNTCTTGTTGTGATGGTGTTTGAACGATCATGTCATGTACAAATTAGAATTTAGCTTCTCAGAATTTGTTGAGGTGTGTCACTATAACTAATCGACGTAAAAGTCAACAATCAATTTATGTCAACATTAACACTATGTGCTCTAGTTTAAAATTGAGGAGAAAAGAAATGAAATGGAGAGATCTAAAAATAATCCGTGTTCTTGAGTTTCTTTTAGGGAAGAAAAGAAAAGAAATAGGGAAGAAAAGGAGAGAAGATCAATGTATGTTTTATGTCAAAATCTTCCTCCCACTTTTGGGAGGAAGAGGAAAGAAAAGAAGTGATGACTCTTCTCTTCTTCTTCTTCATCGCAATCTCAAGAACACAGCGAATCTATTAATACCTATGCATATGTGGAGTTAATTATAAGAACAACTAGTTATTCAAAAATAATACATAACCTCGTATGAGTGAGGTATATATGAGGGAGGGTTATAATTAAGAGCAACTAATAACCATATATTTTAACTATATTTGGTAGGCGTGAATTTATAAGTTATTTCTACATGCGATTATAATCTCAAATTAGTCATAGTCATTATTTCCTTCTTCAACCCTTCTTCCATCATCCCTCGAAAAACCGAAAACTTTTCATTATTCTATATATCAACTTCTTCTTCCCAATTATTAACCTTCTCCCTCTTACGAAACTTTGTGAATCCCTTTACGAACTCTCCTTTTACGAAACTTTCTTCTTCAAAAGTTTGATAACATTTTAGCTCTATCTTTAATGAAATAATCTTACCAAAATTTGTTATATTCTTTATTGATTCAAATTTATCAATAATGTAATTCAAAATCTTACGACCTTTTGAAACAAGTTCATTCTTTATTGAGTTTTTGGATGGAAAATAAATACTTATGCTTTTTGAATTAATTTAAGTGATGTATGTACGTGCAAAAGTCTGCAAGTGAAGTCTATAAACTTTTTTTTTTCTAGTTTACGATGTCGCGAACACTACAAATTTATATGATTAGGGTGGTTGAGCATTTAGATATTTTAAGGATAAGTATAACAATATTATACTTTATACTTTTTGAAGCCACATCAGAAATAAGTTTAGGGCCATAAATGCAAACTTTTCTTTTGTTATCTCATATGAATATAGGGTGGGTGGGTTATTACAAAGTTACAAACTCTTCCAATTAAACACAATGTGTCATCGGTATGCATAAGCAAACCTTGATCCACGCCCTCACGAGATGTACAAGTCGCGTGTCATCACATCGGCAAAGGGACGGATATCATATGTAACACCCTCAAATCTAAACACAATCACCTAACCAATACCTTTAATGTTTGACTAAAAACTATAGTGGAATATATTGGTAAACCATTATTACACCCCGCTCCCGCTTAGACCAAAAACTAAAACTTTTTGAGCAGAAACGACTTGACTTTAACGACTATTTCAATCATCCCTTGACCATTGACTAAAATCTATTAACTTATAGACCTTGAAACCATTTTTAAATTAAACTAGACTCAATTGCCTTCGAAACGCCGGGTGGCACGACCCGTGACGACTTACGGTTTAAAAGATATGATTTTTCAAAGATAGCCGAAATCTGAAAACTTGGTCTTCCCTCCTTTTTCTCTCTAAACTGCCTCATACAAAACATACTCCTGGATAACCACCAAATGTATATATCCAGGAGATTTGTAGATATAACTTTCTTCATTCCAAAGTTATATACCAAAATGACACTTTAAGCCCTTCAATTTCCTTTACTTCTATTTTGGCCACAACTAACTTATGATACATTTACCACAATGGCAACTTAAGCCCTTGAAGTCTATTTCATTCTATTTGCGCCACATAATACTTTTATAACCTTATAACACATTCTTTGACTATCAATTTAACTATCGGGTGTGACCACTACGCAACATTCGTTGACTGGCCAATCACGTAAAATCTTAGTCAATTCCATCTAGGGGTGGGGCCTATTTGTATCAGGGAAACGGGTCTAACAACCATACCTTTCGATATTAAGGAGGCTCGAGCTAATTTTAGTCCAGCTTAATTAAACCGGTTTTTTGTCATAACATTTGACTAAAGAGGATCATCGAGCAGTAGGTTCTTTTTTTTGGGACCGGTTTCGGGTCACTTTAAAACTGGATCAATTTTAGACTATTTTGTCAATCTCTAGAGGCCTCTGTCCAGCCGATTAAAAACAACACAAATAGTAGTTGTTTTAAACAAACCTTAATGTGCAAGTGGCGCACAATCATAGTAAGAAACACTTTTAAGGTAAACCTAAATTTGATTGCAGTGCACTACTTTAATTCTCAGTTTCTCATACATCATATCGCTACAACTACTTGTGTGTAGCGCTAATATGAGAAAGTATGTCGCTACAATAGGAAATCTTTGCTATGCACTTTTTTGTAATTTATGTGGTTGTTTGTGTCGTGCCAATTTAGCATCTAGCATACTCTAAATCAAATTGAACATAAAATCGCATAAGTATATCATATGATGGTTGAGTAGAAACTTAGCAAAACTCATTATGAGTTCTTGAAAACAACAAGTCTTCACTTCAGTGCTGATGCGGTTAAATGTCCGAAGGACAAGTCCCAAAGAAAATGTTAAGTTCAGGGAGGTTTGATAATACCTTACCGAATGATGTTTGATCTCCTCGATCCCACGATAGTGAGAAAAGAATCTCAAGTATCTATAAAGTCAAATGCGGGAAAACTCCAAAAGCAAAAAGGATAAAGCATTTATTCAAGGTAGTCAACACCTTTCTAGAATTAGTAAAAAGATGCAATAGTTGTCAATATTGTACCCTATAAAATAGTATATCCCTTACCTAAAGTAGAATCATTTAATGCACTCTTCACCAAAACATTAAATAACCAAGACGTGCAAAGTATTTGCTTTTGAAAACCCTAATTCTCTGTTATAAAAGAGAATATTTGTAGTAGAGTAAATGCTATCTCTTGCGATTAACGTGATACACAATAAATAGAGCATTTACTCCTCGAATTGAACTTGGCCACTGAACATTCAGTGAGTAAAGAAAAGTTCATACTTAAACAATAACTTTAGTTTGTGTTTAAGTTAGAGCGGAGATCGCTTAAATTGTCATTCAACTAAAATTGTTAATTCGCAAACAATCTTTGTAAAATTTTTTATTCATTTATAGTAAGAATTTAAAGGGCCAATGTTTTTAAAAGGTATCTTACTTGCTACTTCATCTTTTTATAATTGTTTACTTTTTTTGTTTTTTTTTTCTTTTTTGTCTTTAGAAAGGCAACATTTTATTAAAAACCACAAAAGATAAAAGATACAATACATGGCGTCTCACCTCAATTAACAAGTTAATTAAACGAGGATGAGAAGTGATTACCATTTTATCCTTTCAAATTACATAAATGGTGCCTGTTGATTTGCAAAAAATGGATCCACCATCCCTAGAGTAAATTACATAAATGGTCATTGTTATTTGGAGAACATTGCATCCACCGTCCCTAAACCTTTNGCATCACCCGTACCTAATCTTTTTTTTTTTTTTTTTTTTTGCATTCCTTATAGTTTTGATCCGTTACGTTTTTATATACGTTAAATCTACGTTTTTATCTACGATTTCATATACGTTTTTATCTACGTATTTATGTACGTTTTTATCTACATTTTTATATATGTTTTTATCTACGTTTTTATATAAAAACACGTATATAAAAAGGTAGATAAAAACGTATATAAAAACATAGATAAAAACGTATATAAAAACACGTAGATAAAAACGTATATTAAAACGTAACGGGTCAAAAGCATAAGGAGCGGATCCACAAAAAGAAAAAAAAAAATAAGGACGGGTGGATGCAATTTTTGCTAAACAACAGGGACCATTTATGTAATTTACCTTAGGGACGATGGAAGCAATTTTCGCAAACTCACGGGGTAAAATGGTCATCACAGGTTTTCACTACCTAAAAATAATAATAATAACAATAATAACAATAATAATAATAATAAAAAATAGTGAACAATTAAGGGAAAAAAATTATTGTATACCTATAAAAACATGAAGTTGCAAGTAAGATATCTTTTAAAAATATTAGTCCGAATTTAAACGATGAAAATCTTGTTGTGTATGCCTTGTCAAAACTGCTTTTACTTGTTTTTGTCAAAACTGCTTTAAACCCTATCAGTTATTATGGAAAGAAGTTGTATAACTTATATTTTACATTACAACCACTTTCAATGGGAACAACATTTTGTGCAAACGGATGAATGTTGTAGTCAGGCATATCTCATTAAGGTGACATTAAACCCATTATGAAGATTTAAGATACATATCACACATACTACTGCCATTAGTTCACCAAAATTAGTTTCACATTACATAGAAATTGGGTTTAAGCCATTAGCTACTTTCATAAATTTAATCATATGGTACGTGTACTAAATATATTACTTATATCATACCTCCACTTTTGGAAACCTATTAATATGGTCGCCAAACTTTTTTTCCACCTACTTGACCTGCAAAGTCATCAAAAGTTCAAAATTGTACGTATTTTTACGTTTTGTACGGTTTTTTACTTTTTTGTACGTTTTTTTGTACATTTTCATATTTCTTTTACGTTTTTATACGTCTGTGTACGCTTTCATACGTTTTCGTCAATTTTTATCCTTTTTCATCTGTTTAATACGTTTTCGCCCATTTTTATGGGCTTTTGTTCGTTTTCGTCCGATTTTATAAGTTTTCGCCCGTTTTTATTTTTTTTGTTCGTTTTCATACTTTTTGTCCGTTTTAATACGTTTTCGTCCGGTTTTATACGTTTTCATTCGTTTTAATACATTTTCGTTCGTTTTTATACGTTTTCGTTCGTTTTCTGACGTTTTATTACGTTTTAAACCGTTTTTATACGCTTTTATCCATTTTCATCCGTTTTTATACGTTTTTGTCGTTTTAAATGTTTTCGTCCGGTTTATACGTTTTCGTCTGCTTTTATATGTTTTCTTCCATTTCAATACGTTTTCCTCCATTTTTATGCATTTTCAACCGTTTTTTTACGTTTTCGTCCGTTTTATACATTTTCTCCTGGTTTTTTTGTTTTTGTCTGTTTTCGTATGTTTTTGTCCGTTTTTATACGTTTTCGTCCGTTTTAATACGTTTTCATCCGTTTTAATACAATATCTTTCGTTTTTAACTTTTCGTTTGTTTTCTGATGTTTTCATTCGTTTTTATCTATTTTCATATGTTTTATCCGTTTTCATCTGTTTTTATACGTTTTCGTCCATTTTATATGCTTTATAAAACGTATGAAAGCGGATAAAACGGATAAAAACGTATGAAAACTCAAGAAAACAGACGAAGACGTATTAATACGGACGAAAAAAAGTATAAAATGTATGAAAATGAACAAAAACGTATAAATACAAACAAAAATGTATAAAACGGATAAAAACATATGAAACATAAGATAACGTATAGAAACAGATGAAAACGAATAAAATCGGATGAAACATGTGAAAACACAAGAAAACGGATGAAGACGTATAAAAACGGACGAAAAAATATAAAAACAGATGAAAACGTATGAAAATGTAAGTAAACGGACGAAAACATATAAAAACGGACTATAAAACAGACGAAAACGTATAAAAATTTACGAAAACGGATGAAAACGTGTGAAAATGTATACAACATAGAAAACATATATAGTAAAACGTACCAAACGTTAGAAAACATACGAAAACACATAACACAATATAAGAAAACTTGTGCAAACGTATAAAACGTCCAAAACGTACAAAAATGTACTATATGAGTACATTTGAGAAAGTAGCTCGCTATTTAATGGCTTAAAACCATACCACGTCAGCTTTTTTGTAAAATTTTAGTCGGTCTAGCCGGTAGTCGGTAAAAATGTGACCATATTAGCACGAAATCAAAAGCATAAGTACGATATAAACAATATATTTAGTACATGTATCATGTAAGTAAATTTAAGAAAGTGATTATTATTTAATGGCTTAAACCCTTGGCCCTCGGCAAGTCGGCATCATGTCCCGTTATTTACGTTTAATCTAAGGACAATATATTTGTAATTAATGCATATTAATGACAACTTGGTACCACACGTACAAACGATAAATTGCACCAACGAATTGAAGATTCTTGAGCATTGTGAACACGTGACTCTAGTACGTACACCAAGGCTCTTCGGCTTTATGGAGGACCATACTTACTTTCTCCGCTACATATACGTCTCATGCATGCATCAGTCGTCTTTAATGAATGCACATTAAATCCTCGATCAATATAATAAGACTTGGTCTTTTAATCTTGTTTGGACCACTTTCAGATAGATCCATATCGATCTATATTCGTTTTGTTAAAAAACACACCTGGCTTTCACTTAACAATTCTAAGAAGCATGGTTTAAAAACATGTAATTGACAACATATTTACAATGTAATTGCTCGCATAGGGGTCTGCAATAGCGCAGGGCCTCCACTTAAAAGAGCCACAATTTTATTAGTTTTGCATATAAATATGTATAATTTTAAACACATATGAGTCATATAATTCAAGTTTATATGCAATTTCTTTTTAGTTTACAAATGTAATAAGACTTCTTTATTGTAATTACCTAGGGCCACCGAAAACCACTAGACGGGCCTGATTGCTCGTCATTCCTCATCACTAAGGGCCCCCTCAAACATCCGTTCCCTCGCCTTTCTTGCCTGAGATATGAAACAAGGACCAATATGATCACTTAGTAATATATAAAAACAAGTTTTATATCGAAAATAAGTTATATATGAATCTAATCAAGAACCTGTTTTTCCCAATTAGTGAAACATGTAACGAGCGTAAGCATAATGCATTGCATTACTATTCCGATAATAAGTCCACTCCATAATCCTTTCCCATTTAGATGCAACACAAAACCTAAGACTAAAGCCATTGGAATTCCAACGAGATAATATGATCCAAGATTGATGTATGCCCCGATATGTTGCCACCCTGTCCCTCTAGCAACTCCTATTTATTAGAAGCAATGTTTATGAGCTTGCTATAGTTTTGAAGTGCCAAATAGATCTTATTAAGGTTTAAAGTACGAAACCTGAAAGAATAGTTTGTATTGTGTCTGCGAATATAGAGAAACATATAAAAAGGGTCATGTCTTTGACATAATCAACTAGTTCCTTCTCGTTTCCAAAAGCGTATCCCAGAACAGAACGAGAGCAAAAGAGAGTGGTGATGGCTATGATCGCCTCCATTACTCCAATAGCTGATACGGCTAAAAGAGCTGTTTTTGCAGCCTCTGGATTCCCAGCTCCTAATTCATTGGATATCCGAGTGCTGCATATTAAGGGTAGAGTTTTATACTCGGACATTAGAGTTATGATTATTTGGGCAAGCTGTTAATAGCAAACCTTGCAGCAACCCCAAATGAATAAGGAATGTAGTAGTGTAAGATATCGACTGTTAGACTGTTGCAAAGATGAAACCACGCACATATGTTAAATTAGTCAATGATATTCTAATTAAAATCATTATTCAGTAGATTAAATAACTCGGATCAGGATTACCATATCGAGAGCACTGAAGTTTCTAATTGTGGATTGGGCAAGAGTCCTGATAGCAAAATAACAATCTCGTATGACCACCATTCAAGACTAAAAACACAAAAGCTCCCTGTGGATAAGTCTGTTAATTGTAAATGAAAAACATGCGAAAATACTAAGGGCCATTGGAGATTTTACCAAATCATGACGGCAGATGGGATGGCAAAGCGAAAGAACTCCTTAATGCTTGAGTATACATCTCCTGAACACGTGACCCGAGTCTTCTCACATGATTTGGAATTATATAAGTATATAACTAGAAAAATCACATTAATAGTGTACGAAATTCCAATAGCTAAAGCTGCCCCAGCTGCCCCGAAGTCTAGCTTGAACACTAGAGCCCAGCATATAGGTACATGGATAACAAGTACAACTATTGAGCTCCACAACATGGGAAATATAAGACTTTGTGACGCTAGGTATCGGATGATTAGTTGAAGTAAGGCGTATGGAAAAAGGGAAGGGATAAGCCAGACTGAGAATTTGCGTGCTTCAATTGATATCAAAGGATCTTGTCCTACAAGGATTAGGAGTTTGTCCATGTAGATCCACAAAATAGCAATGGGGAAACAAACCAAAATGAGTGAAATTATGGCGCCAAATGTGTAGCTACCGAGCCTCTCGTATTGCCTTGCTCCATATGCTTGCCCGCACAACGTTTCCAATGCGCTCGCCATTCCAAACTGTCAGTTTTCATTAGTATTAAAGATATAAAAGCATTATTGTAACAAAACTGCTTTTATGTAAAGGTACATACATATCAACTCTAATCATTTTGATATAGTTATATAGTTTAACTATGACTTAATAAAAAAAAGGCGCTCGATTTTCTCAATACTAGAGAACTTGTAAGATAAGGGCACCATTTGAACTTGGTGCTTACTAGGAATTTTGGCAATTTGTGTTCAAAGGGTGCACTTTGTCACTCTGGCACATGTGATCATACAAAAACACCCCTTAACTATTTACTTGTACTTTTATCATGGGATATATGGCGGTGCTTGGAGGCTAGAAAACCAGTACTGTATTATATAGAAAAACCAAAATTTACAAGAGGATATAGCTAGAATAAGATAGACCTTAATAGTGACACATTTGGTTATTATTACCAGTCTTAGTTTAAGTGGAACCTCATTTAGTATACCTAACTAACCATGCATCTAGCAGATTACTTTTTATGTAATGAAAGTATTGCAATAAAGCTGAGAGCATACAAGTAAACTAAAACCGGTGACGTTGGTGAGTGAGGTAGCGACCGCAGTTCCAGCAAGCTCTAATTCACCAAGGTGACCAACCATCGACATGGATGCCACACGCAATAGATTTTGTGATACCATCACGACCACCATTGGCAATGCTATGTAACAAGTTCTCTTCACCTCCTCCACCAATACAACCTCCCATCTTCGGGGTTGCTTTCGCTCCGTAGGTAACGACAATCCTTTCTCCATGCTGATCACTTTCTGATATATATGTTTTGTGCTAGAAAGATGTCATTTATATACAACAAGAACATGACTTTGTGCTACAAAGATAAGTCAATAGAAAATGTAGGTCCACTGTAATATTATATATATAGCTTTATAATATGCTTGTTTGTTTTTTCTATTTATTTACTTTTGTCATTCTTTTATATATATAAAGAATACAATCTATTTCGGAGTGTTTTGACAAATACCCTTCTTCATTGAAGAAAAAAATTAAACCAATCGGAGAGCTCGTTTTGCCACGTAGGCTAAACGAGCAACATGAAGATGTCAATTGAAAGTCAAAATTAAAATTGTTTGTGGTCAAACTTAATAAAATTGTAGAGATAATTTTTATTTAAGAAAATCATAAAAATATATGTGTCAAATTTATAAACAAAACTTAAAAAAAGAGGAAGTTATTAATAATAGACTTTAGTGCTTTAATTTTACATAAAATAAAATATAGTAGAGTAAGTGTAGAATGTACAAGTTTCCATGTTTTTTAATAACTTTATAATAAACACGAATAGACCCTTACTTATATCACTACTATTTTATATATGTATCTATTGTTTATAATTTTGACATAGTATAGTATTAGTTTTATACATTATTCTATTTATAATTACAAAATTTTTGTAAATATGTGATATATTGTTAATATTGTAGTTATAACTTTATCCATGTAGGAATATTTATTTTAAATAAGGATCATGTTATCTATTTAATGAGTTATAATATTATGCATACACGGTTTAAAATATTAAAACCGGTAAATTTATTAGTAACGGTGAATAAATATATATATAAAATGGTAAGTTAGTATACTATGATATTGAAAATAAATACTGCGGATTACAACATATAAGCAAGATCTGAGATTGTTTAAATGCTAATAATATATTATTATATAGAAGTTGGATCATATATATGGAAGAATAATTAAAATGAGAAGAAAAGAAGTAACCACAACCACACATTTTCANTAATACATAATCAAAACAAAATTCTAAAAACCCTGTGCGTGCACAGGTATTATAACTAGTATTGATATAAAGAAGCAACAAGATGAAGGGTTATCCGGCCAATTAACTTAAATATTTTACTACTGATCGAATCCAACTTTTTTCTAGAAAATATATATGCAAATATTATGTTCTAACCGCATTATCGTTAAAAAAGAATATGATAGTTGACTACTTGGCCATAATTTGCAGGGTATCCCCAAAAGTTATGCTTTCATGTCTTGTCTGTTAGAACGTAAACATCAGCAGCGTAGCCTCTTGTTTAACCACGTCTTTTTAAAGCATAATAGGTGTAACTAACAAGCTTGTAATATAAGGTGATATAGTACGTGTTACAACTTTTGAAGCTATTTACATAATATAGTTCACTCTTAGCAATATTTGATTACGCATAAGGCAGTATATGTTCAGCTACTAGAGGAACTATCTCGATGCGTAAGGCACATACAAATTTGCCAAACATAGTCTTAGGAATTATGTCTAGAAAGATACAGGTGGTATATATCAAAACTTGTACTTCAACCACTAAATCGAAAAGGGTGGATTTGGGTCTGCGTGACTATCCTCATCCCCAAACCCAATTATCAAAGTCTTTAAACCCGTCCCGTTCTCATTGGGGATCTTATCGTCTGGAAGTGATCCCCGACCAAACACTGCTTCACGTTTATTATTAGTTTTACACCATTAGCAACATTCAGCAATAACTTGAAAAATTGAGCATCTATTAATAATTAAGTTTTATCAAATCTCATATGATAGTAATAAACATAAATAATACTAGTAATAACTTACATCGTCACAAATAACAACTCCACAAAAATGACAGTAAACAAGCGTTTATATAAAATTATTTACAATCTTACAAAGATTAAAAACTAACAATTATAGAGAAACGTGATTTTATATGTACATGCTAACATAGTACTATATGATTATACATGTATATGTGTGCATATATATATTTCGGGTGGCGGAGTGGAGATGTTATTCCCCGCTCCCCGCTACCCCCTTGAACTCGACTAAAATCCTTGTTTAAGCCCAAACCCACCTGATAGGCATCCCCCGCCCGCCTCAATTAGTTTGGGTTTCAGGTTTTTTCAATGGACTTTTTTTGCACTTTTTTGGGGCACTTTTACCCACTTTATTAACTTGACGCGTAACTTTTTTTTTTATGGTTTTATGCTTCGTATTTTTGTGTTTTACTTTTGACTTGTCAAATTTTATATTTTATGTTCCGTACTTTCTGTTTCCCAATTTTATAATATAAGCAAAGTTATTAAAAAAAAAAAAATAATAAAAAAAAATAAAATAAAAAAATAAAAAAATGAGCGTATTGAAAGTTGAGCTCAAACAACGCTTTGAAACAAGTTGATGTCAAAAAAGGAAAGCATTTTCGTGTGGAGAGTTTTGAAACAAAAACTTCCGGTTCGCGAGGAGCATACCTAAAGCTACTAATGGATAGTGCAAAGATGGAAGAAATACAAAGAAATTAATTGGCAGTTCTGGTTATTTAGTCCTATAAACTGTTATCTGATTTAGTGGTACCATATGTGTCAGCAATTTAGTTTCTTTGAGTGAGTCTATCAGTTTGTTACAGTTGTGTATGTCTGTGCGGTCTGGTTAGTGTTAATTTCCTGGGAAAATCCTTGATGTACCCGAAAAGTACAAATGTATTTACCCCTGCCAACCCAAAATTTTTTTTTTTCTTCTTCATATGCCCCAGAGTAGGGGTGGCAATTTCTAACCCGACACGAAACCCGACCTGAAACCGACACGAAAATTAACAGTTTCGGGTTGAGTTAAATAGATTTTGGGTCGGGTTTGGGTCGACCTGTCTAACCCGTTTATTAAACAGGTCCGGTTCGGGTTGGGAATAAATTAAGTGGGTCGACCCGCCAACCCGTTTAAGATTTTTTTCTTAAAATAAAATATTTATATTTTATTATACAGGTTAAATGGGATAAACGGGTCGACCCGCAAACCCGTTTAACCTGTTTAACTCATGTAATGTGGCAACTTTTTATATAAAAACGAGTTAAATGGGTCAACCCAAAACCTGTTTAACCTATTCAACTCGTGTCACCTTTTTAACCCGCCAACCCAAGTATATATACGGGTAGGGGTGAAAACGAGCCGAGCCGAGGCCGAGCCTGCCAGAGCTCGAGCTCGGCTCGTTTACATATATAAAGCTCGAGCTCGGGCTCGAGCTCGTTTCGAGCCTTATATTTTGAGCTCGAGCTCGGCTCGTGAAAATTTTCACAAGCTCGAGCTCGGGCTTGGGCTCGACTAATCTATA
>LBNU01016543.1:18005-29867 GCA_014162995.1 Artemisia annua | reverse complement strand
TCCGATTACTTTAATTCTACTACCGAATAATCGGGGAATACGGAAGTCGTGACATTAAATTGCCGACTGAAGAGAGATCCATTATTCTCTCCCGCCTCGCTGCGCGTAGATTAAAGGAAAAGATTTCGGTTGACGAATCGATCACAAAAATATTGTGATATAAAAACAAAAGAAAATATATATATATATATATATATATATATATATATATATATATATATATATATATATATATATATATATATATATATATATATATATATATATATATATATATATATATATATATATATATATATATATATATATATATATATATATATATATATATATATATATATATATATATATATATATATATATATATATATATATATATATATATATATATATATATATATATATATATATATATATATATATATATATATATTGTGATTTTTAAGTTTTCTTTTATACAAAAAACCCAAAAATATTGTAATTTCAATTTTTGTTTAAAAATTATAAAAACCAAAAAGATTTTCCTTTTCAAATTTGATTTTTATTTTTAATTTTTGATTTCTTTGGTGTATGAACACCCGATCTTTGTCACATAACCTACTTTCACCACTTTCAAATCCCGAAAGGGTTATTCGACACACACATCGTGTTAATTTCCCAAACGTTGGTGAAATGTACAATAACGATCACAATGAGGGCCCTCCGGTGGGACCTCAACCTCCTCCCGATCTCCGTACTATGGAGGAGTTATGTCAACCGACTATGTTCGGATGTGGTGGCCCGATTGCCCCCGTCAATATCGAAGCGGCGGATTTTGGACTTAAACATCACACATGATTCAACAAGTCCAAAATTTTTTCCAATTTCATGGTTTACCCGGTGATGACGCGAACAAACATCTTGATAAATTTTTAACTGTCACACAAAGTATGAAACAAAACGGTGTCACCGATGATGCCCTTCGACTTTATCTCTTCCCATATTCATTGACCAATCATGCCACCGCTTGGTTTGATCGAATCCCAAAGAATTCTACTCACACGTTCAATGAAATGGTTTCAAAATTCTTGGCAAAATATTGTTCACCATCGATGGTGACGAAGCTAAGAAACGACATAAGCAATTTCCGAAAACTTCCCGACGAGTCCTTATTCGAGGCATGGAACGTTATAAGCTTTCGATTGACCGATGTCCGAATCACAATATGTTACTCATCACGATTATTGATACGTTTTATAATGGTTTAATTTTACGACATCGTGATACGATCAATGCTGCTGCGGGTGGTATTTTTATGAAAAGACGCCCCGAAGAGTGCTACGATCTCATCGAGAACATGACCGCCCATCACAATTATTGGGATTCCTCAGCCGAGAGGGGCGAGTTGACGAGATCTACCACGTCTTCCAATGCAGAAATAGCGGCTCTTAACAAAAAGTTATATGATGTTGTACGTCTTTTGCAAACGAATCAAAATCAAAACAACAATCGTCAAGTTAATGTGATTAACCAAAGTTGTGAAACGTGTGGTGGTCCACATCCTTATTATGAGTGCCCAGCCTCCGGTGGCTATGCTCATGAGAACGTTTATGCTACAAATATGGGAGGTAACGGTTACCAACCACAAGGAGATCAGAATCTTCTTAGCTATCGTTCCAACAATTACCTTAGACCACCCAGTTTTAATAACCATAGTCAAGTTAACAATGTGCAAAACCGAAACAATCAAATCAATCAAAATAGAGTTAACAATGGTTTTCAAAATCACGGAAATTTCAATCAAGGACATAATCAGGGAAATTTTCAAAACCAAGGGAATTATCAGGCCCGAATCAAGGGAATTTTCAAAATGCAAATCATGGAAATTTTAATCATGGAAATCAAAATCATGGGAATTTTCATAATCAAAATCAAGGTATTCATCAAAACAAACGAGGACAAAATTCCAATAATCAAAATCAAGCTTTGAATCAAAACCAAACGTCCTCGGATGAGTTTTTCAAACAATTCATAAAAAATCAAGAGAAAATGAATAAGTTGATGATAAGTCAAATGGCCGAAATAAAGAAGTCTTTAAATGATCGACCCTCGGGCTCGGGAACTCTTCCTAGCAACACGATCGCTAACCCGAGGGGCGATGTTAAGGCGATCAAGACTTGAAGTGGATTATCTTACGATTGACCCACGATTCCAACTACCTCGTCTTCTTCTTCTCCTCCTAAGGTAGTCGATCGTGAAACCGAGGCAACAACGGATACGGAACTTCCTACTAATAACGGAAGGACCGAAAACATCCAACCTCTAGTTGTCCAACCGTCTAGTCAAAAAGAAAATGTGTCTAAAGGAAAGGAAAAAAGTCATTTTTGAACAAGAAGAACCCGTTAAGACCAAACTTCCTTATCCTTCTCGTCTAAACGATCAAAAGTTCCGCGAGAAAACGAACCACCAAATAGAAAAGTTTTTTCAAAATTTTCAAGATCTTCGCTTTGATTTAAGTCTCACGGATGCTATTCTTTTAATGCCAAAATTTGCGACGATGATTAAAGAAAAGTTGTTTGAAATGACCAAAACTCCTTTGAACGAGAATTGTTTGGCGGTTCTCCTTAAGAAGCTTTCCGAAAATCTTGGAGATCCCGACAAGTTCCTTATTCCATGTAATTTTCCGGGGATGGTTCAATGCTTCGCCCTAGCCGATTTGGGTGCTAGCGTTAACCTTATGCCAAAATCGATGTGGAAGAAATTGTCTCTTCCCGATCCTACTCCCACATGCATGACCCTTGAGCTAGCCGATCGATCTACTTCTCATCCCATTGGAATCGCCGAGGATGTCATCGTCAATGTAGGAAAGTTTCATTTCCCCGCAGATTTTGTGATTGTCGACTTTGATGCCGATCCACGGGTTCCTCTCATTCTCGAGAGAGGTTTCCTAAGGACGGGCCGTGCTTTGATTGATGTTTATGATGAAGAAATTACTTTGCTAAATGGTAATGAAGCCGTCACGTTTAATCTGGACCAAACATCGAGATACTCCTCCACCGATGATTGCATGTCCGTAAACCGAATTGATGTTATTGATGAAGTTTCGGAGGAGTATTCTCAAGAACTTCTCGGTTTTTCTCATGATGCTTTGAGTGGCAATCCCACTCCTTCTTCTCAACCAATTGTTGCCGACTTTTCCCCTTCCCTCACTCCGTTTGAGGGAAGTGATTTCCTCTTGGAAGAGGTCGATGCCTTCCTTTCTAGTGATACTTCGACTTCACCGGAAGTTGATAATTCTTATCTCAACCCGGAGGGGGACATTCTTTTGCTTGAAAAGTTGCTAAATGAAGATCCGTCACCTTCTCTCCTTCCGAAAGAAATCAAAACGTCTAATCCTCCGGAGCTCGAGCTCAAGGATTTACCTCCTCATCTTGAATACGCTTTTCTTGAAGATACCGACAAGTATCCCGTCATCATTTCTAAAGACATAAAAGATGAGGAGAAGACCCGTCTCATTGATGTTCTTAAGAAACACAAGATGCCATCGCTTGGCAAATTTCAGACATTAAGGGCATAGACCCTCGTTTTTGCACTCATAAGATTTTGCTCGAAGATATTTTAAGCCCGTGATCCAACAACAATGACGGTTAACCCAAAAATCCATGAAGTTATTAAAAAAGAAGTTATCAAACTCCTCGACGCCGGGATGATTTACCCCATTTCCGATAGCCCATGGGTTAGCCCGGTCCATTGTGTCCCTAAGAAGGGAGGAATGACCGTCGTCTCAAATGAGAATAACGAGTTAATTCCCACACGTCTCATCACTGGATGGAGAGTGTGTATCGACTATTGATGCGTGGTTTTGTGACCTTACAACAGGTTTTACCTCTCAAGGGATCTCAAGAGGCTTACAACCCCACCAGGCAGTGTACCTGATGCGTGGTTTTGTGACCTTACAACAGGTTTTACCTCTCAAGGGATCTCAAGAGGCTTACAACCCCACCAGGCAGTGTACCTGACCGATGTAGTATAGGATAGTGGTAAGTACGGGGGATTGATCGTTCTCTCACAGGGAATAGTGTTCGTTAGGATAGAAAAACTACTCTAATAGGTCTAAGGGTGGAAGGAAGATTCTTTTTGTATTTTTATGTTTTATGGAAAGCAAGTAAAATCTCGGTTTTGGAAGAAGGGCGGAATTAGTTGCTAGTCAACTAACCCAAGTTTACTACTTATGCAAATTAAAATAAAATAAATATCTAAACTATTGTGGTTGTGAAAACAATATGGAGAAAGTTGTGTTTACTTAGATTTCATTACTCCCTAACTATCTTTTACCGGTTAATTGATATGTATGTTACTTGTGTGGATGAAGGGTGTATTCCTAATAACTCATGGAGTGGCATACATATCTCTCCAATTCTATGAGCTCTTATCTCGCCCTATGCCATGCACGGCACAACCATAGGGGTTGTAAACAGTGGCTCATGCGTTAAATACTACCTTAATAGCCTAGTATGCCTTGGCTACATGTTTCCCAAGACGTTCAAGCACGTTACCATAAAGGAGGTTGGCCAGTTTTCTTGAGCCTAACATTGATGGAACAATCATCCCAACAAACAACAACACACACCAATTAACCAATAATTAATAGTTAGGTTTCATTAGATCTAAGCAAACACTAGAGAATTTAGCTACACATGTTAATTAAAAGACAAGCAAAAGAGATAATCAACCAACACATAGACATATTGATTGAATTAAAGTGAAGACTTATCTTTAATTAAGCATGAGGGTTCCAAGGGTTGGAAACCCTAAAAAGTACAGAAAATTCGTCTTTAGGGTTTGCCCTAAAAGTTCTCCACAAAGTTCCACACTAATGAATGAAAATTAGAAAACTATATATAGATTTTACACTCTGACGGCGTCAGGTTATAAGGGCTGACGCCGTCAGCTCGCCGCCATTAGGTTTCTCGGATGGCCTAGATCCACTTCTGACGCCGTCACCTTATAAATCCTTCTGGGCCGTCACTCTTTAACTTTACTCCTGACGGCCTACTTTTCCTAACACCTGACGGCGTCAGGTGTTAAATCCAAAATTTCCTCTGGCCCGTCATTTGATAATTGGTTTCCACTCTTTTGTCAAGGCTTTCTGACGGCGTCACCTTGTGACTTCTGACGCCGTCAGGTTGTAAATCTTCATCTTTTGAGACTTTGTCGTTTTCTTCACTTTTATGCTCCAAAAACGTCCGAATATGCATGTTTTCCAGAATTCCTCTCAAAAGTACCTAAAATGACAAAAGGAACGATTTAGGGCAATATTTGATCACATTTATACGAATTAGGGCTTAAATGACCCCCTAAAAGCGTAACACTTTTCGTCTCATCAAATACCCTTACACTTGAGATTTGCTTGTCCTCAAGCAAATGAGCTTTTATTCCAATCAAAATATGAGTTAGGGGTCATTTAACACGAATATAAAAGTAATTACAACAAATAGTTATTAGACCCTAATCATAACAAGCACGGAAATCATACACTAGCACCTCACAAATAGTGTTTGGATTCTCACATCTCTCAAATGTCATAAAGTTTATATCTCATAAATGGAAACGGAAAATAACACTCACTACCTGTCATAGCAAATAGATTACCATAGGCTTGGGAAAGGATCAATTACTCCTCCACTAGGCGTAAGCACCTAAGATAAACTATCAAAGAGGGCTTTATAAAGGGTTGTAACGTAAGGTGTAGGGATATGATAACACGGTTTGGTTGGAATAAAGGGTATTTTAGTGGTGGCGAGTTAATTATCATGATCAAATACATGCACTCTACATCGTTGCTTAAGTCAAGACTCGACTCAATCTTAGTCTAAAAATGAAATAACAAAAACTAAAAAGGAACATAAAAGGAAACGGGATGGTAGTCCGTATGTTTTTCTTCTTTCTTTTTCATATTTTTTTGTATTTTTCTTGATTTTTCGATTTTTTTTTCATACACTCTTGCCCTACCATCCAAAATAATACATCATAGGGGATTTGCATTCCCCTTACACTTGAATCTTTACATAACTTTACAATCACTATTCTAATGACTCGAATTAAGATAATCGAAAAACTTGGAGTACTTTTTAAATATTTAGCACGTATGGGGGTAATAATGTTGTTCTTCCCCATTACTTCATTACACTAGTACTTTACCCATGAGTCCCAATCGTCCCAAAACAATATGTACAAGGATATGACTTAACTTAGCAACCATGTAATTGACCGGATAATTAACTAAGGGTTTAACAAATGTTTTCACAATAATGCACCAAAGGTGGGTGCATACAAGGTAGGCTAAGGCGATTTGGGTGTACATTTAGTGGGGTGTAAACAAATTCTCACTTTGAGTAAGATGCTCAAAGGTCGAAACGAAAGGATAGGCTCGGAGGGGTGTACTAGGGGTATCGTGTACCAAAAATGGATACAACGCAAAGGGTGTGGGAGAATTACTTGACCAATGAGTCAATGTAATTATAACAAAAACACGGGTGTAAAAACAAAGGGTTAATCCTAATGCCTCTTATCATGTAGTAAATCTTAACTACACGAACGTAGTCTCACTTGTGGATTCGAGATGGTCCTAACGCAAGTTCTAGAATCTAAATGCTACCGGTACTCACATCATAGCACCAAAGATGGGTGCTTTTCCTACCAATTCTAGGGGCGAACCTCACATATTTGGGGTGGAAAATTTTTTAGTGGTACGGTTTTGTGCTAGTTATACAATTTCCTATCCATGAGATGCTCATTAAGATCAAGGTTTCACTTCTAAATGTAAAAAATTTTAAATTGGCGCTAAAATTTCCCTAACAAATATTTCTCTTGGTTTTATTACACATTTACTATCAAACAAAGAAAAACATCAAGCGTAAGTGTATTCTCAACGGTGCCTTCATTTACCCCCTTACACTTAAACCGAACATTGTCCCCAATGTTCAAATAGAAGATGTAAAAGTAAATAAAATAAAAGAATGAAATCAAATACTCCCCTGAATCGTTTGACGTGGATAATGAGGTAACATGGTTAGATCTTCTTCCAAGAAAGACGAACGCTCAAAGCTTCCCTTCCAAAATAATAGACGTCTTCTTGTCCAAAATAACCTGTTAACCTGAAAAAGATAAAGGTTGTTGGGGTATAAAAGATCAAAGTACTGCTGAAGACCAAAGTGCTGCTAAAGTGTTTAAAGTCAAAGTATTGCTTGTGATCAAAGTACTGCTCGTTGATAAAGTCAAAGTACTGCTTGAAGATAAAGACTGAAGATTAGATTAGGAATATTATGTATAATCTAGAATATTCTAAAGTTAGAGTTTGTATAATTGTCGTTCAAGTATTGTAAACCGACTAGGGTATTCCTTATGCATATAAAAGGATCCCTAAGTCATTATTAGAGATACGAATACTTTTAGAGAAAAGCTAAAGTTCGATATTAGCTATATTAGGGTTGTTTGTGAATCTGTACAATTAGCAGGTTCAAAGTTTGATTAATATAAAGTGTTTAAGTTGTTAAAATTCTTCTTAGCTTTGTTAAGTAATTCCGCATACTTAATAGAGTAATTCAGTGTTTCATCATTAGTAGTTTAGGATTTATCCAAGACTGCTAAACCTTAGACAAACTATAATAAAGTAGTTTGGTCAGAGTATAACGATCCAACAAGTGGTATCAGAGCTTGTGTGGAAACTCTGATTAAGAAGAAACCCTAAACCCTAAATCAAGTCGATCTTCTAAACAAACCCTACAAGATGTCTCAACCTGAACCTACACCTATGCCATCCATCACCACTGTTAGAATTCCCATAGTCAAGAAGGGAGAGTATGATCTCTGGAGCATGAAGATGAGGCAGTACATTGCTATTACTGACTCTGCACTTTGGGATATCATTGTCAATGGCAATCAAGTTATAGAAGAACCTGAAGTCGTTCCTGGACAGCCTAAACCACCTCAGCAACAACTCTCTGCAACTGTAAAGAGGAATCAAGACAAAGCTCTCAACATACTGCTGTCTGCTATCCCTGATGGCCACCTGTTGAAGTTTCATAATGCTAAGGATGCTAAACAACTGTGGGCTGCTATCAAAACAAGATTTGGAGGTAATGATGCTTCCAAGAAGATGCACAGAAGTTTGTTGAAGCAGCAGTTTGAAACCTTTGCTGTTGGAGAAAGAGAAGGACTTGATGCTGCCTATGAGAGATTTCAAAATCTTCTCAGTATGCTAGAGATACATGGTGTAGAAGTCTCTACTGAAGATGCAAACTTGAAGTTCCTAAGGAGTTTGCCATCTATCTGGCATGTGATTGCTACTATGATCAGAGGTCAACCTGATTTGGCTACTATGGACTTTGATGATTTATACAACAACTTGAAGGTGTATGAGCATGAGATGAATGGTAAATCAGGTTCATCAACCAACAGTATTGCTTTTGTGTCTCCTGCCAAGACAAGCAGTACTTCCACTAAAAGTACTGCTTATCCAGTTCAAAGTACTGTTGCTGATGTTTACTCAACTGTGTCTACTACCACTTCACAACCCTCAAACAACATCAATTGTGATGATGTTGTGTGCTCATTCTTTGCTCAACAAGCCACTTTACCTGTTACCTATGAAGAAGACCTACTGCAGATTGAAGAAGATGATCTAGAAGAAATTGACATCAGATGGCAAGTTGCTATGATTACTGCTAGGATCAAGAAGTTCATGAAGAAAACAGGAAGAGGGATTGATTTCAAGGCCAAACAAGGTATTGCATTTGACAAGTCTAAGATTGAATGCTTTAACTGTCAAAAGACTGGTCACTTTGCAAGGGAATGTAAGTTTGCCAAGTATCAAGCAAACAGGATGATAGAAAAACCCAAGGTTGAACTCAAGGAGCTTCCTGAACCAAAACCAAAAGCATTTGTGGCTCAAGAAAACTTATCAGAGGTTGACTGGAGTACTGAATTTGATGATGAACCAGTTACTCTCTCTATGGTTGCAATGAAGGAATATGATTGGAGCACAGCTTTTGATGAGGAACCAGGATGTACTACTTTGGATTCCACTGAAGATCTTGGAGGCTTTGACTGGAGCATGGTGAATGAAGATGCACTTGTCCTGCTAGCTTTGGTTGCCACTGCACCTACTTCATCTACTGCTACTGAGGTATGCTCTAAGTGCAATAATGTGTATCAAAAGGTACTTAGTGATTATGTGTCTGAAAGAGATAAACATAATAAAGCTAGGTCTGAAGTCTTAGGTTATCAATTGACCTTAGAGTCTTTAGAAGCTAAAATAATTACACATGAAAATAATGAAGTAGCTTGGGCAGAAAAATATCAACAACAAGACTATCAGTTAAAGTTAAGTGAATGGAAGTTAGGATGTAAGGTGTCTGAGTTAGAAAAGATAACTAAGGAAATAGATGATTTGTTAGAAAAGCTTAAAAGTTGGAACAAAGCTGGTCTTTCTCATGTCCAGTTCTGTGAAAAACAAAGGAGAGCAAGTGTTACAACTGGTCTAGGATATGGTGTTGAATATAGTAGCTCAGATGAGACCACACCTAGTCCTGAGGAAGAAGTCAAGTCAGAAGAACTCTCAACTAGTGAATTTGAAACTTCTTCAGAAGAAAACACATCTAGTGATGAGGAACCCATAAGCCCAACACCGCCTGAATTTAAGAAAGATGAAGGGTATCATGCTGTTCCTCCTACCACTGGCAATTTTCAACCACCTAGGAAGGATATTTCTTCTTTTGGGGTAGACAGTCTAGAGTTTAGGAATAAACTTAAGGGTCAATCTAATTCAAGTAAACCTGAAGTCAAAGTTGAGATTCTTAAGAATCATAGGAATACTAGGGGATCAGGGAATAATGTCAATGATAAGAGTTTCTCTAACCTTTTTCAAAACCAGCAGTATTTTCTCACTTTAATCAAAGGACTGCTAGTCACTCAGCAGTTCCTTCAAATAATTCTTTCCAACATACTGCTAACTTTAGAAACTCTTTTCATTATTCACCTAGAGGTCACACTGGTCTTGGCTCTAACCCTCAAAGATCTGGATTTGGGTCAATGAATCAAAAATTGTGTTTTGTTTGTTATAGTCCTAATCATTTGATAAAAGATTGTACCCTACATTCAAATTACTTAAGTCAATACCCAAAGACCAAATCTGCACAACATAGGCCTACAGAAACTAAACCAGCTTCACCCAAACCTGTTTGGAATTATTCTAGAAGGGTCAACCATAGTAATTTCACTAAATCATATAGGTACCCTCAACAGAAAAGAACTTTTTATAAACAACCAGTACCTTCAGGTCATTCTTTTCAAGGTACTGGTAAGCCACAAACAGTATTCTCTCAAAGTACTATTAGGAGATTTTCACCTAATCAAGGTACTACTCATGTAAGACCAAATGTTTCAAAACGAGCTCCTGGCCATGATACCAATTTTTCTACATCTAAGAGGCCTTACAATAGAGTACCTAAACCACAGACCTCAACCCAAAAAGTTAAAACTATGTGGGTCAAAAAGGAAAGTACTGCTGGTGACAAACCGGTACTTTCAGAAAGTGTGGGTGAAAAAGAACATGCTGTTGTAAAAGAAAGTTGTTTTTCTAACAAAGATCAAGTTTTTGAACAAAAGAAAGTTATTGATCATGTTTTAAAAGATAGTGGGAATTACATACTTAAAGATTTTAAGTATGTGACTCCACAAGGGGAACACAAGTCAGTAATGGCTTGGGTTCCTAAAAGAAACTAACTTTCTTATCTTTGTGCAGGGCAACCCAGAAGTGGAGCTTAAAGATCATTTGATTGTTGATAGTGGTTGCTCTGGAAGCATGACAGGAGAAAAGCAGATTCTGTCAGATTTTAAGCCATTTTTTGGAGGAAAAGTTGCATTTGGGGATGATGCTACTGGAGGGAGAATTACAGGCAAAGGAACTATCAAGACTGGAAAGATTGACTTTGAGAATGTTAGCTATGTGAAGGAGCTCAAGTTCAATTTACAATCAGTTTCTCAGATTTGTGACAAGAAGTACCCTGTCTTGTTCACTGATACGGAATGTTTAATTCTCTCACTTGAATTCAAGTTTGAAGCTGAAGAATTAGTGGTCTTAAGGGCACCAAGGACCAATGATGTGTACAGCATTGATATGATGAATATCTTAGCTACTGAGAAAGTTACATGTTTAGTAGCTAAAGCATCAGTTGAAGAAGCACATCTATGGCACAGAAGACTAGGTCATGTGAATTTCAAGAACATCAACAAGTTAGTCAGAGGCAATCTAGTTCGAGGTTTACCTTCCAAAACCTTCAAGACTAATCAATCATGCTTCGCCTGCAAGAAGGGTAAACAACATAAAGCCTTAGTTGGGTCTTTTTCTTGGGATTTAAAGATGAGACATTTGATGCCGTTCATGACTTAATCATCTCCCTGGAAAATCAGTTAAGACACAAGGTTAGAGGTATTAGATGTGACAATGGGACTGAGTTCAAGAACAAACTTATGGATGACTTTTGTGCTAACAAGGGGATCAAGAGGGAATTCAGTATTGCAAGAACTCCTCAGCAGAATGGAGTTGCAGAAAGAAAGAATAGAACTTTGATAGAAGCAGCAAGGACTATGCTAGCAGACTCACTCTTACCTATTCAGTTTTGGGCTGAAGTAGTAAGTGCTGCTTGCTATATTTTGAATAGAGTTTCTATCACCAAACCTCAAATGAAGACACCCTATGAATTATTGATGGACAGAAAACCTAGTATCAGCTTTATGAAGCCTTTTGGATGTCCTCTTACTATTCTTAATACCATTGAAAAATTGGGAAAATTTGATGGCAAGTCTGAGGAAGGATATCTC
>LBNU01016542.1:67550-80790 GCA_014162995.1 Artemisia annua | reverse complement strand
TTTTATTTCTTTAAAAAGAAAGTGTCACATCACATTAATAGAAAGTTTATGTGTTTGACCATCTTAGTTTCTTACACACTTTTGAAAGTATTCCACATTGAGTCAATGCATAAGTTGATGTGACCTTGTGTGTCATAACATAGTCTTTACTTCCTTAAAAAGAAAGTGTCACATCTCATCAATGTGCACTTATAGAAAGTTTATGTGTTTGACCATCTTGGGTTCTTACACATCTTTGGAAGTATTCCTCATTGAGTCAATGCATGATATATATTGATGTGACCTTGTTTGTCTTGAAGAAATTTACTTTGTGTGCAAGTTTGGGTGTGTCAGTTCTAGCGGAACCCTGGGGATACACGGGCGAAACCCTTGTGAGGGTACCGCCGTTTCCGCCAGAGCTGACACTTGTTTGTGTATAAATACCAAACAACTTGCAAGAAATTTCTCATCACTTAAGGACATATTATTCATATTTCCTCTCATCTAACTCAGTAACATTTGACTTGTGTGATTCTCTTATGTAGCTAAGAAGTTCACAAGTTCATCCGAGAAGTTACAAGTTTCAACTCATAAGTTGCAAGACTTGTTATCTTTGTTGTGTATAGACTCCGATAGTTTATACGTTATTTGTATCATGTGTAGAAGTGATCGGTTAGTATTTTAGGACTCAAAATACATAGTGTGTAGGGAGTGGTTGTACCCTTGGTAAAGAACTCGACATCTAGCTTAGTGTCGGTAATATTGTGTAAGCGACGATGGGAGTGGTTGTACCCGTTGATGCAGGCAATCTAAGCGGTGAAGCTTAAACCACGGGTATCGTTGTCCCAACGAGCGGTGAAATTGATCGAGTCACTCAAGTCGTGAGTTATGTGTTGTGAATGAGGTTTAAAAGAAGGTTTTGGTTTGATTTTAATAAAACTTCAAAAAATTTAATTGAAAACTTAAACTAAATAAAGAACGAAACAAAAAGAAATAATACTAACAATTAAAGAAAACATAAGTTTAAGAAAGAAATAAAAGAAATGTAACACGAAAGCAATAAAGAAAATGTTTTTTGTATTTTTAATTAACTAAAAGAAAGTTGGATTAAGAAAATAAAACGAGTAAAAGAAAAATAAACTAAGTTAAAAAGATTTGACGAAAATTCGACAGAGTAACGGTACGAAAACAATAAAAGAAAACTCCACTCGATAAACGATGGAGTGTAAAGAAATTGCTTACTCGCAATGTTGTTGCTTACTCGCAACTCAAGAACTATATTCGCAACACAAATCAAAAATCATATTCGCAAGAAAAAAATCATTAAACCTTACTCGCTATTTTAGGCGTGGACGTAGGGCAAGGAAAATAGAGTTCCTTGTGGCCGAACCACGATAAATACTCGTGTCATGGTTTGATCGTTTCTTTACTTATTCTCACTTGCTACTCATTATCATATCGTTGATAACATCTTGCATATATCTTTGAATGTCTGATAAGTATATCTTAGATTAAATCTTTGATTATACGAAAGTTTTTAAAAGATAAGTAAACTAAAAAGCGGTAAACTATTCAACCCCCCTTCTAGTTTTTCACAAACTTTAAATAATAATTACATGAGTCGTTGCTATAAGTACAATCACGTATATTTGATATCATGTTATATAAAATGTGTGAGTTTAGTAGCACGAGCGTTGTCGTTGTTATAAGTTAGAATATATACGTATATAAACTTTTATTTAGCAGACATAGATGTTTTGGTCGATGTTGTTGTTTAACTTTTAACAATTGGTATCATGTTGTACGAAATATGCGAGTTTAGTAGCACATAATGAGTTGATGAAGTTAAAATATACTTCGTAAAGTATTTTAAAAATGTTTTCAGGATATCCATATATAAACTTTAAATAATAATTACAGGAGTCGTTGATATTTATATTACCGTTAATAATAATTTAACCGTATTTAATATTCAAATCAATGTACGAATAGATTAAACTTTTAAATAGGATAACATGAGTCCTTATTTAACGACATAATAAAAAAAATATTTTAATAGATGAAAGTTTAAAACTAATATTTATTTAAAAAATATTTAACTTATATTAAACCTAATTCGTATATTTATAAAATTTTGTAAGTTTAATGGATGGAAGTCTCAAACCAATACTAATACTCATGTAATTGTAAACAAAGTTCATATTATAAAGTGTAGGGGGTATAAAGTGTAAGGGGTTATTTGTTTATTATCTAAAGTTATCAAAAAACATGGAGATTTATAATTTTACACTTAACTCCATATATATATTTAAAATTCAACCACTAATGTTTTATTAATTATCTCTTCTTTTTTTAAGTTTATATTTTCATAAATTTGACACTTATATTTTCATGTGTTTTTTTCCACAATTAAATTTTCCACCAAATTTATTAAAGTTTGACAAAAATCAATTCAATTTTGACTTTTAATTGGCCAATTATATTGCTCGATTTCGCATATGTGTCAAAATCGAGCTTTTCTATTGGTCCAATTTTTTTCCCATAAGATTGTTTTGTAAAAAAAAAATCCGAAATGATGTAATTCCTTTATTATATAAAAGATTTGAAATTTGATGCACTATGCTTATCTCATAAATATAATACTCCCTCCGTCACATATTAAATGTCTACTTTGACTTTTCAAAGTATTTTTTTATAAACTTTGACTTTAAATATTTTTATGCGTGTTATATAATACTTGATGCAAAATATATACTCGTAAATGAATTAAGCTTTAAATGCATTTTCATTAGATATAATTTTTATCAACTATTATATAATACAAACAAAAATAATTAAGGTCAAAGTTGAAGAAAAAATACTCCAAAAGTCAAAAGTGGACATTTAATATGGGACGGAGGGAGTATAATATAATATCTAAAATTACATTTTTATGCATAAAAAATCCATTCCGATTAATCCCCGCCTAACCGATTAATCGCTAGGCCCTACCCAACCGCATCACTAGCGCCTAACGATTTTTACAACCTTGCCACCATTACTCAAAGTAGGGCTGATCATTGGTCGAAGACCGGACCAGACCGACAAAGACCGAGACAAAAATTGCCCAAAACCCAAGACCGAGAACGAATGTGTTCGGTCCGGTTCGGTCGGTCTCGGTCTGGTCCAAGAAGACAAAATGGTCGGTTTTTAGACCGAATCGGACCGAGACCGAAATAAGGAAAAACTTGATACCGAGACCGGACCGCTAGTCCTTCGATCCGGTCGGTCTCGGTCCGGTCGGAACGGTCCGTTTGCTCAACCCTAACTCAAAGTGTTGGCTTGGTGGAACTTAGATATGCCCTCTGTGTTCCCGTGTTTACCATAGGAAAAATTGCCATAGAAAATGTGCACAACCTGGGGTGTACTAGCTTAAACAAAATCTTTCATGGAGTTCTTAAGATTTCTTCGTGGGTCTTATGGAAATGGCGGAACAAATTGGTAAATGCCGACCCGGCTTCTATGGAAAGTATCAAAGAGGAAGACACCTTCTACAACGATTCAACGGCTTACTAAAACTTGGATTTCGGCCCGGTTCACTCATGGTTTTGCAGTTTGGGAGAGATGGATTACAAGACCTTTCGATACTCTAGATCGTGTTTAATTTTAGGTCTTTGCTTTTGTTCCTGTTTTATTTCCTTTTCCTTTTTCTCTCTGTCTTGTATCTCTCAGGCTCCATCTTGGAGCTTGTTAGCTATAAAATTCCTGCCTTTCAAAAAAAAAAAAAAAAAAAAAAGTGTTGTGCTATTCATGAAATTAAGACCCTAAAATGTACCTTGCACAATATGTCGACCATGAATAGTTACATGTCGTTTTTTGTTTTTTGCGACTTTTGGCAGTGGCCGGTGGCCAATAGTCTAGAATGCTGATGGTGTATGGGTCATAATTTTAAAAAGTAAATCAATAAAGACGTATAGGTTTTAAGTAATTCATAGTTCAATTAGGGGGACATTGCAATAAAGTGATACAGTAATTTTTGACAAAATTTTACATTACGAAAAAGCACATACACGTGGTTCAGGGTCATCTCCGGGACCCGTTGGTCCGCCCTCTTTCCGTTATTTCACAAACAGTACGGCCTTGATCCTATCAACGCACCCAAACTAAAAAAAGTTTAGGACCATACTCTCACAATCAAAATAGTATCCTGTTTAAGCCCTCGCAAAAACATTGGTACATGGAAAATACGTAATAAGTTCATCTATAGATAGAAATCCCTAGCAATGACGGAGCCACATGGGGTGTAGGGTGGGCCATATGACCCACCTATAAAGCCACAAAATTTTTGTATAAATATGTTAAGTCACATNCATTGATGTTGCTTGCAAAATATCTAAGAATTCACTACTACCATAAAAATTATTCTATTATTATTATTATTTTTTTAATACTCATCAGTATATAGAAAATTATTTGGCCCACCCAAAAGCAAAATCGTGGCTACGCTCCTGATCCCTAACATACTCACAAACTATTCTACATTTGAATAGAAAATGGCATGTTATGTGCATCCAATATAATCATGGAGAATGATTTTGTTTTTGAAGGTTTATTAGATTTTATAACATTACCTTTTTAAGGAGTGACCCAAAAACTTATGTTAGAGATGAGTTAAAAAAATTAAAGCTTTATGCCAATAAATAAAAAAGAAAAAATGAATTTAAATTTGAATAATGCAAAAACAGATTTGATAACGAGAAACCTTTTATTTGAAAATTGAGTGGAAATGAAAAAGAAGAAAAAAGGGTTTGGGAAAAAGAAAAGAGAGTAATGACAGAAGGTATGGAGACCCGAATATGAAGATGCTGGATGGTGACAAGGATTTCTGATTGTTTGGTATTCATTTTTTTAGTTTTGTTACGCAGAGAGAGAGAAACATTTGTTCATTACCCTCATGTGAGTATAATTTGTTGATAAATACTATAGGAATAAGTAAAATGAGCAAGTTACCCTCATGTGAGTTTGATGTGTATACACTCGACATGCGCTAGTGACACCGTTAGAGGGAGGGACTAACGACCGATACGATTGGCAGTTAAGGATGACATAGTTATTCCGGTCAAGGGTGAAACCACTGTCAATGCAAACCACGAGGAAGAACGATGTAATTTATATGTAACTTAATGATAAAAACATAAAAGTCTAAATTAATTATTGCTAGCCGAGATTGTAAACCATGCTAAATTTAAAGAAGGGGCACAAGTTCGAACTATCCATATACCTAACCATTATTCTTTTTTAATTTTTAATTTTTAATTTTTAATTTTTAATTATTACTTTCTAAAGTTTTAGTTGTTATATGTGATAACTAATAACTTAATAACATATCTAGAAAAGTCCAACATAGTGATCAAGTGTGTGCTATGACTCCTATCCAGCTTGGTAATCCATGTAATTTTAAGAAGATGGGCAATATCAAAACTTGCCGCTTCGCAACTGTTCTTCTATTATCTTATGGAGTATAAAATTACGCTAAACAATAAACACCAAAATTGCATAAATTTGGAAAAAATAAAATAAAAGAACTAGAATTAATATTATTGACAAAAACATAAAGGGCAAATTACCTGAAAATGTATGCAACTTGCCACTTTTTCCCATTGTATGTAGCTTTCTCTTTTTTTTCCCAATGTGTCACTAAACTTGCTAAATTCGTCCATTGTGTGTAGCGGTGACTTGATTCACCTGCTGGAGCAGGTTAACCTAACGGTCGTTAGGTTTATCATTGCACCGTTAGTCCTTTAGAGTAACGATCGTTTATCATGGCTACATACAATGACAAAAAGTAACAAGTTAGATGACTTTTATTATTTTTAAAATTTATGTACGTTTTTTACATGTTTTTGCACACATTTTTATACACGCTTTTATACACACATTTTTATACACGTTTTTATGCATGTTTTATACGGATTTTCATACATACATTTGTATACACGTTTTTATGCACGTTTTTATACACACGTTTTTTATACACACATTTTTATGCACGGTTTTACACACGTTTTTATAAACACACATTTACACACGTTTTTATACACACGTCTTTATACAGACATTTTTATATACGTTTTTATACACACGTTTTTTATACACACATTTTTACGTTTTTGTCTTTTTTTTACGTTTCGTCGGTTTTTTTACGTTTTCGTCGGTTTTTTTACGTCTTCGTCAGTTTTTTTACGTTTTCGTCCGGTTTTTCGTGTTTTTGTCCGTTTTTTCGCGTTTTCGTCCGTTTTTTCGCGTTTTCGTCCGATTTTTTACGTTTTCGTCCGGGTTTTCACGTTTTCGTCCGGGTTTTTATGTTTTTGTCAGTTTTTTTACGTTTTGTTAGTTTTTTTATGTTTTCGTCGGATTTTTTTTCCTTTTGTCAGTTTTTTTACGTTTTCGTCGGTTTTTTTATGTTTTCGTCCGCTTTTTTATGTTTTCGTTAGATTTTTCACGTTTTCGTCATTTTTTTACGCTTTTGTCAGTTTTTTTACGTTTTCGTCCGTTTTTTTACGTTTTCGTCAGATTTTCCACGTTTTCGTTTGTTTTTCACGTTTTTGTCCGTTTTTTTACGTTTCGTCGGTTTTTCATGTTTTCGTCAGATTTTTCACGTTTTCGTCTATATTTTTTACGTTTTTGTCAGTTTTTTACTTTTTTGTCAGAAAGTGTGAAATAAGGGACGAAAACATAAAAATACAGACGAAAACATAAAAAATTTGGCGAAGACGTAAAAAATGGACGAAAACGTGAAAAAACGGACGAAAAATTGAAAAATCGGACGAAAACGTAAAAAGCCGGACGAAAACGCGAAAAAATGGACGAAAACACGAAAACGGGACGAAAACGCAAAAAAAAGGGACAAAAACGTGAAAAAACAGACGAAAGCGTGAAAAAACTGACGAAAACGTAAAAAATAGACAAAACGTAAAAAAATTGGATGAAAATGTGAAAAGCCGGATGAAAACGTGAAAAACCGGACGAAAACGCGAAAAACTGGACGAAAACACAAAAAAACTTGCGAAAACGCAAAAACACTGGCCAAAACGTATAAAAACGTGTGTAGACTGTGCATAAAAACGTGTGTATAAAAAACGTGTGTATAAAAACGTGAATAAAAATGTGTATACAAATGTGTATATGAAAATCCGTATAAAAACATGCATAAAAACGTGTATAAAAATGTGTGTATAAAAATGTGTGCAAAAACGTGTAAAAAACGTACATAAATTTTAAAAATTATAAAAGTCATCTAACTTGTTACTTTTTGTCATTGTATGTAGTCATGATAAACGATCGTTAGTTTAAAGGACTAACGGTGCAATGATAAACCTAACGACCGTTAGGTTAACTTGCTCCAGCAGGTGAATCAAGTCACCGCTACACACAGTGGACGAATTTAGCAAGTTTAGTGACACATTGGGAAAAAAAAAAGAAAGCTACATACAATGAGAAAAAGTGGCAAGTTGCATACATTTTCAGGTAATTTGCCCAAACATAAATTTTTGTAGTTACTAGAAAGGAATAAAGTTTGATGATTCTTACATAAAGCAAAAACCATATACCAAACAAAAATAAATAAGACGTAAAACTAGATATCTACCAAAAAGTAAACAAGTCATTTGAGCGTATTAGTGAATAAACTGCTTTCGGTAAAGCTTCGATATGGTAGGCGCTCATTTGCAAAGTGTTATAAGTTATAAAAGTTAAAAAGGTAATAAGATCCTTCCTTTTTTCACCAAAGACATCACTAGTTAACTTATTCTAGATTGATAAGAGGCATTATGTTCACATCGGATCCTTGATCGGCTAATGTATTTATGTATTTTAAATTACCAATGATATAAGGTATCTCGAAATTCCCATAAACTACATGCTTCTTGGCCACACTCTTTTTAAGAAGACTTGCGTACAAAGGTCCTACGGGTAACGTATCATACACCTCTTCATCCATTTCTCCTTTAAAGGTCTTTGGCAACGAGTCGTTATATCTATAGTTACTTATTAGATTGTCAATGGTTTTCTTATTAATGTCATGTTTCAAGTAATATTCGATTGGGTGAGATTCAGGCGCTTCCATAATCATTACTTTACAACCTTTTTCTTTCCCATGGATTTTGTCTTTCTCTTCTTCTAAACATGACTTATTATGAGTGTCATCATTGCACTCACCGTTCTTGGCATCGATCGTGCTTTCATCGACTTCTTCACTATCCATCACATTACTCGCTTGTCCCTCAACTTCATTGTCGCCTTCGTAGACGATAGAGATTTTTTTTGGGTAAAAGGGAACTTCCACCCTGGTAAAATATATTAACCAATGAGGAGGTATATGTAGCAAATGGATGTGAAAAGTGCATTCCTAAACGGTCTCATCAATGAGGAGGTATATGTAGCACAACCTCCAGGATTCATTGACTTCGAGTACCCCGAGCATGTTTATAGACTTAAGAAAGCTTTATATGGTCTCAAGCAAGCCCCTAAGGCTTGGTATGATAGGTTAAAGCTTTCTTCTTAAGCATGAATACTCGATGGGAATGGTAGATAACAGTCTTTTCACCAAGAAGAAAGATTCAAACATCATAATCGTCCAAATATATGTTGATGACATTATATTCGGTTCAACTTGTCAAGACATGTGTGATGAATTCTCAAAAATCATGCATGACGAGTTTGAAATGAGTATGATGGGCGAGCTTAACTTCTTCCTTGGACTCCAAATAAAACAATTAGATGATGGAATATTTTTTAATCAATCTAAGTATATTAAGGAAATGCTTAAGAAATTTGGATTAGAAGATGCTAAGCCTACGAAAACCCCAATGGCTACGGACACAAAGCTCACCAAGGATGAAGAGGGTGAATCCATAGATAGTACTAACTATAGTGGTATGATAGGAAGTTTATTGTACCTAACGGCAAGTAGGCCTGGTAACGCTCTAATTATACATATTTCTTGAGCATTATTCTATATGTTTTATGATCATTTTACGTGAACTTTTGGTACTTAATAGCATAAAATGAATGCAGGTTCACTCTTGGATGGTCTGAGCATGAAACACCTAAAAACCTACTATTTTGCCACTTGAAGTGAATAAATAATGAAGTCTTCCATGATTAGCTTTTCATGCAAGCCAAGTGTGCGGGTTTTACAATTAAGTGCGCCGCACTTACCTCTCGGTCAAAGGAAATCAAATAAATAAAAGTGCGCTGGTCTTGCAAACTATGTGCGCCATACTTCCCCTGTATTTATGAAGCTTTGGCGCCAAGAAAATAAGAAAATGCGCCGCACTCAGAAACTAAGTACGCCGTACTTCGCATACCAGATTGCCTATAAATAGAGATCATTTGCAAGCATTTGAACACTCCACTCTATAATCAATTTCACAAAGTTAAGTCCAAAGTAGTACGTGATCCAGAGCCAAGTTACAGGGGTGAACGAATCAGAATAAGGGGTGTTAAATACTTGTTGGTGTCGAATTCTTGGTTACTTGTGACACTTGTGTAATCATTTAATCAATCCAATCTGTATGTCTCTTGTTTATCATTTACTCACTTCTGTTATTATGAACTCATTAGCCATGAGAGGCTAAACCTCTTGTGATTGCTTGGATATGTGAATATAATAAAGCGACTTATGATTATGTTTTGATCTCTACCAATTTCGAGTTTATATTGTGAAATATTTTATTTCTAGTCTTATTACGTTTGCTTATTGAAACTGGTTGAATATAATATGTTGGGATAGGTCGAAAGAACCAACGTGTTAAACGCAATTCTAGGAACTTGTCTGCGTTACTAGTCTTTGAAAGGAGAAATCCACTTAGAAGAATCAATAATAATCTAGACTTGATATGAAATACTATTTCAAGAGAAATCACTTAATGGGTAGATATGAATCTTGAATTGAACCTACGAGTTATGAAATTGCTCTTTTGACGAAAATAGCTTTCTTATAAGTTGTGTTCCTTTATCAAACTGAGATCAAACATAAACATTTTCACTAGATTATCTAACCTATCCAAGCAATCATTTGTCTTAATATTTGAATTCTTTTTATTTCCTATAATCGTTACTTGTCTACTTTTACTAATTGTTATACTTAATCTGAACGAACTAAGTCCCTGTGGATACGACCTGGTCTTACCTTAATCTAATACTACCAACGGGGGTTATACTTTACCCGTGTGTTTGGTTTATTAAAATCGGTGAAACTAGTATTATAAATTTAAAGCTTTCCTTACACATCAAAGTTTTTGGCGCCGCTGCCGGGGACTTAAATCTGTTCCTTAAGTATTTTCGAAGTAAAATTAGTAAACAATACCAAAAATTTCTCTAAAACCAGATCACTCTGTTTTCTCTGTTGCAGAAAGCACGCCGCACTTACACACTTGTGTGCCGCACTTTTACACAAAGCACACACAGACCGCCGTACTTGTCACCAAGTACGACGCACTTACTTCAATCCGTAACGTTTTCCGTAAACATCACAAACCTTTTTATAAAAACCAAAAAGAATCATCTTTTTCACCATCTTTTGAGATTAATCTTCTCGGTTAAAACAACACCGCCGTACTTACACTTAAGTACGCCGCACATTGCCATTTCACATAAGTACGCCGCACACTATTTAGTGTACGCCGCACTCACTTGCTCAGAAAACGAAATTTATCAAAGTGATTCAAATTTCGCTCTCTATCCTTGAATGCACACTCGCTCAGCTTAATCTGAACCCATTTCACCTCTATCAGAACCTGAAAGAACTTTAAACAAAAGAAAACGTAGTAACAAAAGAGTTCCTATTTCTAAAAAAGACGAAAGACCCGAACAACCTCGTGTTCACCACACACCTGTTGACAATATCTCAAACTTCAGATTTTACATCAAATTAATCCAAATTTATGATCCAATGGATGACGCTGATAATGAACCAATGTGGGCCAACGATTGTACCGTTGCACCTACACCTGGGCCAGCTATTACCATTCCTGAAACCACAAACGAATTTGCAATCAAAGGAAATCACCTGACTCTTGTCAAGGGAAACCAATTTGATGGTCGAATTAAAACTGATCCTCACAAACACATTCATGAATTCCAAAGCATATGCGACATGTTCAAATACGGAGCTACCGAAACTGAAGCGGTAAGACTCATGATGTTTCCTCTATCTCTAACAGGAGAAGCTAATTGTTAGGAATACGATTTTTCTTATAGAAGATTCGGTCACCCCAAGTACGATTAAGCATTGTTTAGCTCGTAGTATTTATAATAGTAATTAGTACGTAGATTAGTAATAGTTAGTATTCGTGGAGTCGGGTCGGGTCTTTACCCACTGTCAGCCCGATCCACAGCCCAGTAGTGGCAAAATACCTTGTACATAAAAAGGCCCTCTCCTTCCTTGGAGAGGGTTGAACCTCTCATAATCTTATTTTCTTTTTTTTTGGTTTTCTCTCTAGGTTCCATCTTTCTCTCTCTACTTTCTCTCTCTAGTTTTCTCTCTAGTTCTCTTATTCCTTTCTTACCTATTCGATCCATACAACTAAACCATACGTGTGTTATGTTATGTGATATCCTACAATTGGTATCAGAGCCTAGGTTTCATCTTAGGGCCTTGGATTCACGGATTTGTGGTTGGTTTTTGTGGTTGTACTTGGTTAGAATAGGTTTCTTGATAAAACATCTTGGTTTGATCTTTGGAGTGTTAAAGGATGTGTTTTGATTGTACTTTTGTGCTTAGGAGGGTTGTAGTTACATAGTTTTTGAGTTGGAATAGTCATATCAGTCGTTGGTTTGATTTGGTGAATGATTTAGTGCAAGTTTCTTAGTGGCGATTAAGTGTTCTGTGGTGTTTTTCTTGGTGGCGATTAAGTACAAGTGACCGGCGATTAAATCGCAGCGATTAAGTACTATTGGACAGCGACTAGTTTGGACTGTAGTGTCATTTTGGCGATTACCTTTTCTGGCGATTAACTTTTGTGGAGATTATCTTTTGTGGCGATTACCTTGTGTGGAGATTATCTTTTGTGGCGATTACCTAGCGTGGTGATTGCTTTTGTGGCGATTAACTTTTGTGGTGATTACCTGTTGTGGCGATTATCTTGTGTGGTGATTACTTTTGTGGCGATTATCTTGTGTGGTGATTACCTCTGTGGCGATTATCTTTTGTTGGCGATTACTTTTTGTGTGGCTATTAAGTTTGGATAGTGATTAAGTTCTCAATCCTAGCTTACATTGCATACTTCATCTTTCGGTTTCCTCTGTTGACTTTAGTAAAATCCCGGGAAAGAATCTATTTCTCGGTTTAAGTCACGAGTTGTAAAATCCCGTTTAAGATCACATCATGACTACTGTTACCTCAATTGATGACATCCAAGCTGCTGGGTCCGATACTCGACCTCCTATGCTCGACAGAACTGACTATGAGTCATGGTCACAAAGAATTCGTCTGTATTGTCAAGGCAAAGAAAATGGGGAGAACATTCTGAGATCAATTGATGAAGGGCCGTTTCAAATGGGTACTACCAGAGATGTTATCTCCACTAGTGATGATGGGACAGTCACCTTTGGAATTGACAGACCTCGTACTTACAATGATCTGAATGAAGTGGAAAAGAAACGATATGATTCCGACATTCAAGCCTCAAACATTGTGATACAAGGGCTACCAAAGGACATCTACAAATTGATTAACTTCAATACTGAGGCCAAAGCCGTTTGGGACAATGTCAAAATGTTGCTAGCTGGATCAGAACTTACAAAGGAAGATCGTGAGTCTCAATTGTATGATGAATTCGAGCACTTAAAGATGAATCCCGGTGAAAGCATCAATGACTACTATGTCCGATTCCACAAGCTTGTGAATGACATGAGAATGATCAGAATGACAATGCCCAACATCCAACTCAATTCAAAGTTTGTCAACAACATGTCACCAGAATGGGATCGGTTTGTCACAGTTGTGAAGTTAAACAAAGGACTCAGGAACACCAACTATGAACAACTCTATGCTTACCTACAACAACATGAGAAACATGCCAAGTATGATCGTCAGCTGAGAGAGAAATTTCATCCCTCAAATGATCCTCTTGCTCTAATCTCCAGTGTTCAGGGACTAAACCAATCCTCAGTTGAATCAATCAATCACCCAACTACTGCTCAAGCATCACAAAACCAGTCTTCCCTTGGTCAAACTTCCATGCAATCAACAAGTGTCAAGACTAATCAACAAGACTCT
>LBNU01016542.1:25397-51561 GCA_014162995.1 Artemisia annua | reverse complement strand
ATTTAAAATTTTATGAATTCATATTCATACTTTATGAAAATAATATTAACATTTTTATTGCAATACGAGAAGACAACACCAACACTTTAGTGCAATACGAAGATTTTGAGATAAACTCAATATAGATTTGAAGTTCAACAAAAAATAACAGTGATAATGAATTCATTTTTTACTAAACAATCTTAGGATTTTGAAGTGTATCTCTCACACATACGCATATATAAATATATATGAAATTTTTAGTAATTATTAATTTATAATTTCGTTGGGAGTAATATATATACACTGGGGTTTCAAAAAAATATTATCTTATTATTTTATCGATTGGGGTCCAAATTTGTACTGGTCCCAAGTTGAGACCGGACAATTTATTAATTTTATCGAGGTTAATAATTTATCGAGTATTAATTTATAGTGGTTTTACTGTATCATTCAAAGCATGAAATTCAAATTTTATATAGAATAGATTATTTTCAATATTAGTTTTAGTTTGGTTTCTCCATCAAAAGAATTTTCTGCATAAATTTAGCCCAAACTAACATAACATGTAAATTTTCTGTCGGAAGTCTTTTTAGAAGCCGTCTATTTATCCCCCAGTAGGAGCGTGATTGTCTATATCCTACTTTTCTCATAACCCGCTCCGACAGGATTGGGCATTGTTGATATAACTTACAAAGCTGCTGCAATAAGTTAGTAGTTATATTATATCTCAAATACTTGTGTGAACTCTGCATATATTACCTTTAAGAAAACCTATACTCAATATAAACTAACAGAGACAGTCTTGTAAGATAGAAGCAATACGACCTTGAGGAACATGATGTCTGTAATTGTGCTTTAAGAAAAACCTTCAAAACTTAGTTTCATTGCAACTGGTATAAACTAAGCGGTCCTGCAACTAATTCTAAAACTAATTATACAAAACTGAAATCTGATCACTGATTCTCGTAAGTAGTTAAAGTTTTTTATTAGCTCTTGTTCGGCCAAAAAAATGCTTTGAAAGAATCTTGATTACAGGATACAGATCATTCGCACCTTGTGCCAAATGTCTTTCTATGCTTTATATAATGTGGTGTTGGATAGAAGATTAATAGTATTAATCAAATACAAAGGTGGTCTTTTCAATAACAGAATTTCATACAAAATAAGCTACCCATGTCAAATATTCGACTAGATCACAAGTCTCATTTATTCACTGTAATTCATCATTCTCAAATTCACGATGTGATTAACTTTCAACTTTTTGCAACACTTCAATTGGAAGGAAGGACACTAGACATAAAACATATATCATACACTATCAAAATTTCCAGGTCTACGCTCTACATCCTAGCGAAACAAAACAGTGCTTCAGAGTTGGGACACAAGCAATCTCATACCTAATGACCTATACATGAAAAATTGAACTCTGGGCAGCCAATGACAACATAGCTTGCTTGTGTAACCTACAAAAAGCATAGAATTTTCCGGATATTGCATCTTTATGAAAAACTGGTTCATCTTCGTGTCATGATCGAAGAGAACTGAAGACTCACAGCTACAGGTACCGGTTTAGATATAGGTAAAATTAGAATAAATGTTTTGATTTCTCACCTAATTAGAATTATCGGATAGAAACTTCTTGAGGGTCTCATAAGTCATGAAAACGATTCCTACACCAGGGACGACTTTGTAGTATTCTGGAAGAATCCCTCTATAGAGACCGCGTAAACCTTCCTTGCGCATTATGTGTCCAAGTGTCCCAAGCAACCCAGAATTGTAAACACGGGCCTGTCCACCCACTCCTTCCAACTGTTTTCTCCTTCTTACAAGATCTAAAGGAAATGTTGCTGCAAACAAGGAAATAAAAATAAATACTTGGAAGAATGATTAAACCAAAAGTAGGGTGATTAGAAAAAAATGATTTCCATGTATGTGAATTTAGTTTTTTCTAAATAAAGACTGACCTGTTGAAGAAGCAATACCGGAGAGACTGCCACATGTTAAGCTGACCAAGACAGTGGAATCATCCGGCCTATCATAGATAAATGTACCAACGCTGAGTTGTAAAAAATTATATAAAAAGGTTCTTTGTTGACAAGAGCATAGAGTATGTACCTATAGGCTTTCCAATGTGACCGCAAGGTTTCATAAACGGAAAAGCTAATAGCAATACTTGGTCCAACACCCTGCATGAATTACAATGAGGAATTAAGTGCAAATAATGTATAACTGAAAAAAGGATAACCAAAGTAAAGTGAAACCATATTTACCAATAAGGTTGCTCCTAGACCTTTATACAAGCCAAAAAAACCCTCGTCTCTGCAAATTGTACGAAGGGCATGCCCAATTCCATTATAGTACATCGTGCTTCTCTGCAATAAAATAAATTAAGATTATTGTAGTCCCTAATGCAAGCTATAACACTGCTAAAGTTAAGTACAAAAGTTGTAAGAGCAAATGTTAAAAACGAAGTGTTCTAAAAATTGGATTAAGCGGGCTGCTAGGCAGAGGGAGGGGAACATTGTCCCAATTAGGATCAAAAACGGAAAATTAAGCATTATAGCTCACAGGATTGTTGAACTTACTTACCTGCTGCAACTGATTCCATCTTGCATGTTCCAAGTTATGAGAGTCTGCTGAGTTCCAATCTCATCTTGTGACATATGATTTTGTCTTGCAAATTCCGGTTTCAAGTGAAAATTGGAGATCAAGAGACTAATGTGCAAATAAATCATATCTGATTGAGAGAAGATACAAAAACCACTTGTATTCTGTCAATGGTTTCCTATAGAGAAACCAGACTTCATGCTATATAAGACGACAGCTATTTTAATACAGGTGTAACTGTTTGTAAAGGACTCGAATTAAAAAAATTATTTACTTACATCTATTTTAATGACANTCTCTGCAAATTGTACGAAGGGCATGCCCAATTCCATTATAGTACATCGTGCTTCTCTGCAATAAAATAAATTAAGATTATTGTAGTCCCTAATGCAAACTATAACACTACTAAAGTTAAGTACAAAAGTTGTAAGAGCAAATGTTAAAAACGAAGTGTTCTAAAAATTGGATTAAGCGGGCTGCTAGGCAGAGGGAGGGGAACATTGTCCCAATTAGGATCAAAAACGGAAAATTAAGCATTATAGCTCACAGGATTGTTGAACTTACTTACCTGCTGCAACTGATTCCATCTTGCATGTTCCAAGTTATGAGAGTCTGCTGAGTTCCAATCTCATCTTGTGACATATGATTTTGTCTTGCAAATTCCGGTTTCAAGTGAAAATTGGAGATCAAGAGACTAATGTGCAAATAAATCATATCTGATTGAGAGAAGATACAAAAACCACTTGTATTCTGTCAATGGTTTCCTATAGAGAAACCAGACTTCATGCTATATAAGACGACAGCTATTTTAATACAGGTGTAACTGTTTGTAAAGGACTCGAATTAAAAAAATTATTTACTTACATCTATTTTAATGACATGAACTGGCAAACAGGTAATTTTAGCATTAAAAGCTATTTTATACCAACCGCAATTTATAATCCAATACAACCCCCGCTTAGCCGATTAAGCGCTAGGCACTTGATCGACCACCTAGCTCCGCATAATGCATTCTAGAACACTGAGAAATTAAGAAAAACCTTAGTAAGTGAGAATATTGTAAGTAATCCTTTTAAACCTGTGCAGCAAGACGTGTCCTGATGAGATCTAAAGGATATGTAGCTGTAGCAGCTGTTATTCCTGACATTCCACCGCCCACAAAGTGCACACAAGCATCTGTAGCTGCAGTTCCACTATTATCTCCAATACTTGGAATTGACTTTAGCAACTGAAAATCATAAAAACATCACGTAAGTAGTCATACTCTAGCTTACCTTGAAAGCATCATCATTAGAATCAGAACACGATATTAGACTAAGAATAGATTATAATAACTTACTTTTTTGTATTGTTCATACGCATAAAAGTTAACTGCCGTATAAGGAAGACGGTGAGCAATAGTAACCAGATTTCCTTTCCAGAAGGCTCTAAAACCCTCTTCATTAGCAATACGCCTTGCCTCATTCCATATAGAAGGCTTGCTCAACAGGGCCACGTCAGAGTGCATACCTTGCACCTAGAGAATTCAAACCAAATCCACCACCAATTTAGTATTATAATATTGCAGATCAAATAATAATGCCTGAAGGCATACACCACATGGAGCTGATATTAAATTAACACAATATAATCAAAACATACCAAATGTCAAGATATGAACAAAAAAGAAAGCATACAGACCCAATATACTAATAGCATGTATCTTTAGAAATTAGAACATTTTAAAATTGCTATAAATCGGAAGACAATGAAAAAAAGGAGATAGGCATGTCGACCCTTCATTTGATTTCAAAAAGAACTATTAAAATGCAATGCTAACAAGCTTTATACTTAATCACTATAAACTCAATGCTATGAAGCTTTATACTTTTTCACAAAAAAATAATTTCACCAAACACCAAGTGAGCTAAAAGGCCTTTTTGACGCCGTCACCAGACTAGGCCAAAAACTCTCTGGCCCGTCATGAGTAACTTCCAATTTCTTCACTTCATTTGTTCCTGACGTCGTCACGTTGAAGCTTGTGACGCCGTCACCTTCTGTGCACTTTAGGGTCTGTTGAGATTTTGTTGTTTTCCGCACTTTTTCACTCCGAAAACGCCTGAAAATGCTTCTTTTGTGATTTTCTCCTCAAAAGTACCTAAAATGAGAAAAGAAACGACTTTGGGTGAAATCCAATCAAATAATATACGAATTAGGACTCAAACTGACCCCTAAAAACGTAACATTTTTCGTCTCATCAGCAGCATAGGATGCAAACCTCTGAATCCAAGCCTGAGGAGCTTGTTTAAGCCCATAAAGTGATCGTTGTAAGAGACACACATGATCCGGATGCGTCGGATCCCGGAAACCAGGAGGTTGATACATATAGACCGTCTGAGACAACGATCCATGTAAAAAAGCATTCTTGACATCCAGCTGATGAACAGGCCAGTGTCGAGAAATAGCAAGACTAAGCACCGTACGAATAGTGGCCGGTTTAACAACCGGACTAAATATCTCATCAACATCAATACCTGCTAGTTGAGTGCTGCCATTCGCAACAAGGCGAGCCTTGTAGCGATTAAGACTACCATCTGCATTATGTTTGTGCCGAAACAACCACATAGAACGAACAATGTGCGCGTCTCGTGGTCGAGGCACAAGAATCCAAGTATTATTTTTAATTAAGGCATTATATTCGTCAAGCATAGCACGAAACCAATGAGGGTCATTAAACGCATGGTTGTAAGATTTTGGAATGGGGGAAATGGTAGACACATTTAAGGTAAGGCGTTGAGTGGGCTTATTAGAACCAACACGAAAACGGGTGACCATGTGGTGAGTTGACATGGGATTGGGGTTGACAGCTTGGGTTGGTTGAAAGGGAGCAGGTGACTGTGTAGGGGTATTGTTATTTGTAGAGGGAATATGATTTGTAGTGGGAGTAGGGGTAGGCGGTTGTGTTGGTGTTGGTGGGTCGCGGTTGGAGGGAGGTGAGAGGGGTTCATGTATTTGAGTGGGCCGGGAATGATTTTCGGATGCAGGTGGTGTAGACGTGGTTATCGGTTTATTGAGGAAGTGTTGTTGTATGAGGTTTGGAGAGGTGTCAAGAAAGGTGTACGAAGGTGATGAGGTAGGAGTCATTGACCCATAGGGGAAAACGGATTCCTCAAAGGTAACATGGCGAGATAGGATTATTTTGTTGGTGTTAAGATCAAGGCACCGGTATCCGCGATGATTCGAGGGGTACCCAAGAAAAATGGCCGGGGTGGCACGTGGTGCAAGTTTATTATGGGTATGTAGGTGAGGATAACAGAGACAACCAAAAACACGGAGATCCGCGTAGTTGGTTATGGTTTTGTAGAGACGTGTGTGTGGAATCTCATTTTTGATGGCGGTGGAAGGGAGGATATTTAAAAGGTAGGCAGCCATGTGAAGAGCTTCGACCCAAAAAGTTGGTGGTAAATGTGCCTGAAATAAAAGGGTTCGAATGAGGTTATTAATGGTACGAATCATCCGTTCGGACTTGCCATTTTGTTGTGAGGTTTTCGGACAAGAGAAACGAATGGTAATACCATTAGTGGCAAATAAGTGGTGTAGGGTGTTGTTGTCAAACTCACCCCTATGATCACATTGTAAAGATTTAATGTCACAATTAAATTGGTTCTTAACAAATGCACGAAAATGAAGAAATTTTGACAAGGCATCAGATTTATTACGCAAAGGATACACCCATAAATAGTGCGAAAAATGGTCTAAAAACAAGACATAATATTTAATGCCCGTAACACTAGAAAGTGGAGATGTCCATAAATCGGAATGAATAATATCAAAAGGAGACTTAACAACCGTCTCAGANAAGAAATTTTGACAAGGCATCAGATTTATTACGCAAAGGATACACCCATAAATAGTGCGAAAAATGGTCTAAAAACAAGACATAATATTTAATGCCCGTAACACTAGAAAGTGGAGATGTCCATAAATCGGAATGAATAATATCAAAAGGAGACTTAACAACCGTCTCAGAAACAGAAAATGGAAGTCGCACGTGCTTGCCAAGCTGACAAGCATGACAAAGCACGGGAGACTTAGTCTTATTACAAGAAATGAAATTATTAGAGACTAAATTACGTAGCACATCACTTCCCGGATGACCAAGACGCTGGTGCCACGTATGCTGAGTAACAAGAAACGCTTGTGGTGTTGTAGGGCTTGTAACGGGATAGAGATCACCAGTACTGTCACATCTGAGTAGAATTTGACGGGTCCAGAAATCCTTCACAGAAAAACCAAACTCATCAAATTCAACGGTACATTTATTCTCACGCACAAATTGACGGACAGAAATTAAGTTTTTGATAATATTGGGTGTAACGAGAACATTATTTAGGTGTAGAGGACGGTATGGTGTGGTTATAGTGCTATGGCCCGTATTAGTGACGGGAATTGATTTCCCGTCGCCAACAAGGACAGATGGATAAATGCGAGAATTAAAAATAGTACTTAAATTAGTAGCAGAGGAGTTAAGATGAGAAGACGAACCCGGTGTCCATGTTCCAATTAGCATTGGCGGGTTCCTGAAGAGTCATGGTGTTGAAAGCTTGTGGAAGCAACGTCTCCTGACCATGTAGTGAAGCCTGAGTACCCGAGCCGTGAACGGACTGAGCTAGGAAAGCTTGCTGTGGAGTCAGCTGTGGAGTAGTCGAATGATACTGCATAGGCTGTTGACCCGAGGAGAGCCCGAAACCTGGTGGAATGGGCCTGGGGCCCAAGATAGATTGTTGTGGCTGACTATTGTACAACCGAACATGTCCCAAAGAATTAGACAAACCACATTGGGCCAAAAGTAGCTGTTGGGCTTGTAAAAGAGCAAGCAGGTTATTTTGATTATCAATTCCACTAGTTGTGCCACGAGACCCAGTATTATGATTTCCAGTATTACCATTCGACCTAACATTACCATTCGACCCAGTGTTATTATTCCCGCGACTCGAGTCATGAATGAAACGGCATTCAGCACCCCAACGACAAAAACCTCTACTGGAATTGCGACACACTTCGGTTTTCATGTTATTGCGAGAGTCACGTTCACGTGTGTTACGTGAATTCTGACTTCGAGAGGGAGCAGTTTCAGTTAATAGAACCTGTGGAGCAGACGGTGTCATATTAGAGGATTGGATTGGAGCTTTTGATTTGAGTCGCAGCTCCTCGGTCGTCACCATAGACCGCATTGTTGCAAGATCGGGAAAGGGATCTTTGTGCGCGATTACAGTAGCAAGATTGGCGTATTTGTCACTTAAGCCATTTATAGCATAAGTGACAACATCGTCGTCCGACATGGTTGAGCCAAGGTCGTTGAGAAGGGTGGTGATAGACTCAATCTTCGAAAAAATATGCGTCAGCCGTTTGGTCACCCATTTGTATCACATGTAATTCACCTTTTAAGGCAATCGTCCGTGTGCGCTTGTTGTCTTGAAAAATGTCTTCGACTTGTTCCCAGGCGGCTTTAGCCGTTTTAGGGTTTGCTTTTATTAACCGACGTTGAAGAGTAGGTGAAAGAGTGAGGAAGATCCATGATTTAACAATGGAATCTGCAGTCACCCATTCATCAGTCGGTGAGGATGTGCTAGTTGCAGAACGTTGAATGTGTGTTAGGACACCAAAGTTTTGGCAGTGAATGGTGGAAAAATAGGACCAAGAGGAGTAGTTTGATTCATCTAGGTCAAGTTTTACGGGAACATGGTTATTGATATTGTGAACAGCATAAAGTTTTTCCACAAGAGTAAGTGCAGGTGGTGGTGGTGGAGGAGTGCTAGAATTCGTCATTATGGAGAGGGGAAAGGGAGAGTGTCAACTATGGGAGATGTGGTGAATGAGAAAACCGATTATTAGATCGGCTGTTTTAGGGTTGGAAGGTGAAGAGGACAGTCGAGTATTAGGTCGACAGTTTAGGGTTTTAGATGTGTTTAGGATCGGCTTAAAGAAATGCCTGATACCATGATAACTCGTATGTTTATTGTATTGAATGAATAATAATGTGTTACAATGTTGAGTATAAATAATGAGCTAAATGGGCCTAATGATAATCCACATATACAATATTAGACATATGATCCGCTAACACTATTTACCCTCCGGTAGGAGCGTGATTGTCTATATCCTACTTTTCTCATAACCTGGCTCCGACAGGATTGGGCATTGTGTATATAACTAACAAAGCTGCTGCAATAAGTTAGTAGTTATATTACATCTCAAATACTTGTGTGAACTCTGCATATATTACCTTTAAGAAAACCTACTCAATATAAACTAACAGAGACAGTCTTGTAAGATAGAAGCAATACGACCTTCAGGAACATGATGTCTGTAATGGTACTTTAAGAAAAACCTTCAAAACTTAGTTTCATTGCAACTGGTATAAACTAAGCGGTCCTGCAACTAATTCTAAAACTAATTATACAAAACTGAAATCTGATCACTGATTCTTGTTAGTTAAAGTTTTTGATTAGCTCTTGTGGCCAAAAAAACGCCTTGAAAGAATCTTGATTACAGGATACAGATCATTCGCACCTTGTGCCAAATGTCTTTCTATGATTTATATAATGTGGTGTTGGATAGAAGATTAATAGTAATTATTAATCAATACAAAGGTGGTCTTTTCAATAACAGACTTTCATACAAAATAAGCTACCCATGTCAAATATTCGACTAGATCACGAGTCTCATTTATTCACAGTAATTCATCATTCTCAAATTCACGATGTGATTAACTTTCAACTTTTTGCAACACTTCAATTGGAAGGAAGGACACTAGACATAAAACATATATCATATACTATCAAAATTTCCAGGTCTACGCTCTACATCCTAGCGAAACAAACAGTGCTTCAGAGTTGGGACACAAGCAATCTCATACCTAATGACCTATACATGAAAAATTGAACTCTGGGCAGCCAATGACAACATAGCTTGCTTGTGTAACCTACAAAAAGCATAGAATTTTCCGGATATTGAATCTTTATGAAAAACTGGTTCATCTTCGTGTCATGATCGAAGAGAACTGAAGACTCACAGCTACAGGTACCGGTTTAGATATAGGTAAATCTAGAATAAATGTTTCGATTTCTCACCTAATTAGAACTATCGGATAGAAACTTCTTGAGGGTCTCATAAGTCATGAAAACGATTCCTACACCAGGGACGACTTTGTAGTATTCTGGAAGAATCCCTCTATAGAGACCGCGTAAACCTTCCTTGCGCATAATGTGTCCAAGTGTCCCAAGCAAACCAGAATTGTAGACACGGGCCTGTCCACCCACTCCTTCCAACTGTTTTCTCCTTCTTACAAGATCTAAAGGAAATGTTGCTGCAAACAAGGAAATAAAAATAAATACTTGAAGAATGATTAAACCAAAAGTAGGGTGATTAGAAAAAAATGATTGTCATGTATGTGAATTTAGTTTTTCCAAATAAATACTGACCTGTTGAAGAAGCAATACCGGAGAGACTGCCACATGTTAAGCTGACCAAGACAGTGGAATCATCCGGCCTATCATAGATAAATGTACCAACGCTGAGTTGTAAAAAATTATATAAAAGGGTTCTTTGTTGAAAAGAGCATAGAGTATGTACCTATAGGCTTTCCAATGTGACCGCAAGGTTTCATAAACGGAAAAGCTAATAGCAATACTTGGTCCAACACCCTGCATGAATTACAATGAGGAATTAAGTGCAAATAATGTATAACTGAAAAAAGGATAACCAAAGTAAAGTGAAACCATATTTACCAATAAGGTTGCTCCTAGACCTTTATACAAGCCAAAAAACCCCTCATCTCTGCAAATTGTACGAAGGGCATGCCCAATTCCATTATAGTACATCGTGCTTCTCTGCAATAAAATAAATTAAGATTATTGTAGTCCCTAATGCAAGCTATAACACTGCTAAAGTTAAGTACAAAAGTTGTAAGAGCAAATGTTAAAAACGAAGTGTTCTAAAAATTGGATTAAGCGGGCTGCTAGGCAGAGGGAGGGGAACATTGTCCCAATAAACGGAAAATTAAGCATTATAGCTCACAGGATTGTTGAACTTACTTACCTGCTGCAACTGATTCCATCTTGCATGTTCCAAGTTATGAGAGTCTGCTGAGTTCCAATCTCATCATATGATTTTGTCTTGCAAATTCCGGTTTCAAGTGGAAATTGGAGATCAAGAGACTAATGTGCAAATAAATCATATCTGATTGAGAGAAGATACAAAAACCACTTGTATTCTGTCAATGGTTTCCTATAGAGAAACCAGACTTCATGCTATATAAGATGACAGCTATTTTAATACATGTGTAACTGTTTGTAAAAGACTCGAATTAAAAAAAATTATTTACTTACATCTATTTTAATGACATGAACAGGCAAACAGGTAATTTTAGCATTAAAAGCTATTTTATACCAACCGCAATTTATAATCCAATACACCCCCCGCTTAGCCGATTAAGCGCTAGGCACTTGATCGACCACCTAGCTCCGCATAATGCATTCTAGAACACTGAGGATTAAGAAAAACCTTAGTAAGTGAGAATATTGTAAGTAATCCTTTTAAACCTGTGCAGCAAGACGTGTCCTGATGAGATCTAAAGGATATGTAGCTGTAGCAGCTGTTATTCCTGACATTCCACCTCCCACAAAGTGCACACAAGCATCTGTAGCTGCAGTTCCACTATTATCTCCAATACTTGGAATCGACTTTAGCAACTGAAAATCATAAAAACATCACGTAAGTAGTCATACTCTAGCTGACCTTGAAAGCATCATCATTAGAATCAGAACACGATATCAGACTAAGAATAGATTATAATAACTTACTTTTTTGTATTGTTCATACGCATAAAAGTTAACTGCCGTATAAGGAAGACGGTGAGCAATAGTAACCAGATTTCCTTTCCAAAAGGCTCTAAAACCCTCTTCATTAGCAATACGCCTTGCCTCATTCCATATAGAAGGCTTGCTCAACAGGGCCACGTCAGAGTGCATACCTTGCACCTAGAGAATTCAAATTTCAAACCAAATCGACCACCAATTTAGTATTATAATATTGCAGATCAAATAATAATGCCTGAAGACATAACCACATGGAGTTGATATTAAATTAACATAATATAATCAAAACATACCAGATGTCAAGATATGAACAAAAGAGAAAGCATACAGACCCAATATAGTAATACCATGTATCCTTAGAAATTAGAACATTTTAAAAAATTGCTATAAATCGGAAGACAATGAGAAAAAGGAGATAGAAACGTTGACCCTTAATTTGATTTCAAAAAGAACTTTTAAAATGCAATGCTAACAAGCTTTATACTTAATCATTATAAACTCTTATGAAGCATTATACTTTTTCACAAAAGAATAGTTTCACCAAACACCAAGTGAGCTAAAAGGCCTTTTCTCCCCCATATTAAGATTAAATCAATCTTTACCCTTTTGAGATAATCTGTAGCATGCCATTCCGATTCATCTTAGGAAAGCACGATTCTAGGTTCATCGAAAGATCCTTATCATATTCCTTACAAATCCTTTATTGATGGTATAGGTGGCATTAATATGTTATCTTCATCATATATTCATGCAATATGCATCATATTTTACAACAAACTTAATTCATACGATACTTGAATGTTCAGAGGTCACATAAAAAAAATCAAAAATATTTAATAGCATGTTATATTATATTGGTAGTGTGACGATGTATATATGGTAAGAGGTTTCATAAATAAATAAATAAATAACCAAAAGGGAATGCTATATTTGTGGTTTGATGTTATATATACACTATATACGGTAAGACAAAGTTGTGTAAACTTATACATTATGTGCAATGAACCACTTGATATTCTAGTACGATTTTATACAATCCTTGATAAATTCCTCTCCTATGCATTATTTTCAATACCTATCCCCACCTCCCTCTACATGTATTACCATTACGGTTGCGTTTAGTTAGAGGAAAATATTTATGCTTTCAACAAAACACAAATCCCCTATTTCCTAACTTAACAAGGAAAATTACAAAACAATATTTTTGTTGTTTCCTTGTTTTCCTTTGTACCGCAAGGCCCTCCCTTCCATTCTTTAAAACAGAAAATACAAACATCAACTAAAAGCGTTTTCTATATTTTCAAGTGTTTTTAGAGATTAATTTCCCTTCCAAATTTCTACAAAATTAGAGATAGAAAACAAGAGAATCTTTTCTCCAGCTAAACGCACCCTACTTATCTACATCAGATCCTCATACTTTATTCGGCAAAAACTCTGCAGAACGTCCTGCTTGGTGATGCCAACTGGCCCATTCTGGTAGAATCGTGTTCACTTTGGCACCTCTACCTCACGGGTTTGTTCTGCACTAGTTAAGGTCAATATTGTACTTATGATATTACCTAACACTAACATCTTATTTCGATATCTAGGACCAAAGCACCCTTCACTTAAAACTCACAACATTTGGCAAATGAACCATCGCTAAAGTTTCCTTAAATTTGGTAAACCTTGGTCCATCGCCGGGTCAACTATTACGAAACCAATATCCTACCAACTAACTAAGCATCAATCCACGCCTCTATTCAGCTTTCATCTTCATTTACCTTTTTCGCAAGCCAAATTTTCTTATAACTAATCCAGATCATAAAACCCCCAAAACCCATTTCCATACTAATCATTTCAAACTCAAAACAATCAAAATTTTATAAAAAAAAAAACAAAAAAAAAAAAAAAAAAAAAAAAAAAAAAAAAAAAAAAAATTAAACATTTACCTGAAAATAAAATAGTAAGCCTTGCAAGAGGGCAGTACAGTCTTACTAAAAGCACAGCAATACCACCAGCCAAAAGCTGCTGAACAGTCCAATCTCAGCAGCAGACTGTTGCTGCTGACGTGGCGTCGTGACGGCACAGCCCGTCCACGGCTGTGCTGTGTTTGTAGAAACTTAACGGCTGGTACCAACTGTCAACTTGAGCTTCCAATTATTTAATTTTATAATAATTGTTTATGAATTTTTTGTGTGTTTTGTGAATTTGGAAAAATTAAAGTAAGATTTGATGTGTTTTTGAAGAAAGGGGAAAAACCCCTGAAAAACCCTAGCGTGAGGAGAAGGTTGTTGTTGTGATTCTGTTTGTAGTGAAAAGTCCACTTAGTTATACTTCTTTATGGAGCTTAATGTTTGGGCCTTATTTGTTATTTGTGGTACTTTTCTTAGTCTTTGTTGGATCCATCAACTCATTTGAGATAAAGTTTTTTTCCCCAATGGTTTCTAAAAGACAGGCCTTCCACGCCACGTCCGTTATTCAGTTTTATGTCATATCTTTTTGTAAACCTTGATATATATGATATGAATATATAAATATTTTCATATTTTGTGTCACCTTATGTCACGCCTTAAAACTCAAAAGCTTCGCCTTGGCCGCTAAGGCGTGAGGCTTGGTCATGCCGTCACGCCACGCCTCGCGCTATTTATAACCCTGGTTTTTTCTAGGGGTTTTAACTTGTAAGGGTGGTCATCATTTCGGTAATCGGGTCGTTTGCGTTATTGGGTTTGGTTAAGTTGGTTAAAAAATTTGCGTTAAAAAAGAATAGAGTTGGTTAAAAAAATTTTAGGGTAAAACCAAAAATTAAACCGAAATCAAATTGGATTAAACTAACCGAAAATTAAAATTGAATTCGGTTCGGTTTTCAGATTGACAGGAATTACATAATTTATATTTTCTTTTTCATTTAGTTATTTAGAATTTTAGCATTAAAAAAATTTCAGGCTTAAAAAATGTTTTATTTATACTAAGAAAGAGTTTAAAGCGTTTTTTTATATAAATATTTTTAAAAAAAAATTTGTGAATTCGGTTTTCGGATAAGTTCGATTTTCATTTTATTAAAACCATATCCAAACCGAAAATTGAATATTTAATTCGGTTCAGTTCGGTTTTAGCAAATTCGGTTCATTTTTATTCGTTTCGATTCGGTTTTCGGTTTCTGTAAGTATTACCCAAAGTTTGTACAGCCCTAGTTTTTTCTTTGTCTAGATTTATGAAGGCAAGTATTTTTTTACTTAAATGTATGCGATCGGTGTATTTGCGTGATCATTTTCTGGATACTTTTGTGGCCACAGACCAAATATCCCAGTGAGGTTCCAATATGAGATCTTTTGTGAAGAAATCAAGATGTCTTACCATTACGTTACCTTTGTGGTAGTTTAGGATGACGTTATAACTAGTAATATTGATTGATTCACATATATTGATTCAATAAAGAATATGCCAAATAAATGTTTAAAACTTATTTAGTCTGTGTTTTGTTAAAATAGCAGTAGCTGTGAGCAGTAGCCGTACAAAAGTAGTCATAGTCCACCGCTTCTTAAATAAGCGTTAGAGAATTAGTCTTTCAAAAAAGTATTCACATCTATCAAAATGCACATTGTTCACCGCTCATCGCATCAAAAAACTTCACACCGCTCCGCGCCAAGTATACCCTTAGTGGTTAAGTGAATAGTTTGTCCATTTTAAAGAATAAATCATAGACTTTTTGCTAATTTATCTTATGCGGCGGAATAAACAAGCCAACAGAACCACCCATTTCGCTGAAGAATGGTTTAGACTGATTTATGCAACTTGTGTTGGAGTTTAGCTTTTGTGAAAAAGCTTTTAGGATGATGCCAAAAAATATTGATAACCAATACTAATATTGATTGATTTATACATCTTGTTTCAGTAATAGCAAGTGGAAGACATCACCTACAAATACTTAATGGGTTGTCTAAGAAAGTATTTGTTCATTCACATAAATTACTTTTTTCTTCAAAAGTTGTCTCATATAAATTTAATCTAGCTATTTGTCTCAAGACTGGCCCAATTTTTTAATGAACTGGTAGAGATTTTAGGATGATATAAAACAATTTTAAGAGCTTAAGAAGAGTATATGCAATCAACTCAACTTCAAATAGGCTTCATTTGCACACTTGTAATGTATTTTACCTAGATGAAAGCTTATTTAACTAGCAGGGTTTTTTTATTTTGTTTTTGTCAACATAAATTATAATGAAAGTTACAAATTGTGTCCGTTATTTTTCATTTTTTGCACTTTTTACTACTCTTAATAATTAATTACGTTGGACCATTACTGCCTTAAGTTTGTAACGTCATACATCCTTTTCGTTAACGGCCGTCAATTATGACTGTTATCGTCAATATAGGAATCATAGAAGCCATATTGAGCTGGTTACTAATGCTAATGATGTTATGCACCAAGGAAATGATGTTCAAAATGTTTTTGTTCAACATTACGAAAACTTCTTGGTGTGGAAGGTAGTACTGTCATCTTTCCAATCAAGTGTTATTCTCTTCTACTATTGACTCGGGTAGGGCTGCTTGGATGGTAAGGGATGTTACAAATATGGAAATCAATGATGCCATGTTCTCTATGGGAGATAATGAGGCCCCGTATCTTGATGGATTCACGGTTGCTTTCTTCAAAAAGGCATGGGATAAACCTTTACCCAAAAAAATTGTCAAAAGGTATTAACTTCCATTAACTATCTTTTAAATCACAACTTGCTTTCGATGCAAACTAATGTCTTCACATTATTGATTTTCGTATGAAACAAACAATTGACTTTTATTAAAACGACAACCAAGTCAACTTCTTGGCAGGTCAACCAACTTTCTCATCTAGAATGTGTTTCATGAATGTTATAGTGTTTTTAAGGAGGATATTTGAAAATTTATTCTAATAATTTGTTTGATTTGTAGCATGTAGTTTATTAATTGTATTTTGCATTTAGAGATATTTTAATAATTGCATTAATTTAATGTGTTAAACAGAGTATATGTTAGTATTCAAGTTAATTGTGCCACATGGATGTATAAGTTTTATTGCTTAATATTACATCTAAAGTACATTTACCGGGGAACCTGTTACCCACCACCCGCCAACCACTTTTTTGACCTGGTTTTATTTAACCATACCCAGCTATACTTTTCCCCTTCCCCACTCATAGTCTCTATTCCGTTTTGGATCCGCTTGCTTGGGTCCTCAGCGTTTATTATCCTTCCTCCGATCCGAGCTAATGAATAGTGCAGTCCACCTCCTGCTTCACGATGTGTCATCCTTGGGGTGTTATGTAAACGCTACTTGTTTTCACCTTTGTTGAAATTGGGTTTTCGGGTTTATCTGCTCTTCCTCTCATTACTAGATATTTGTTGTCGGCTTCTTTCCTGTGTAGAAAAACCTGCGTCTTTGTTAGGTGAGCAGGTTTGCTTATGTTATTGTCGTTTTTGTTTTGTCGGATTTCTGCTTATCATACTCTATATTCCAATTATTGTTTGCAATTTTTTTGGACGCCTGGATTTGTTTACTAACATGCCTTCCTTGGTTGCGGTTACTGTCTTAGGAATAGGGATTTAGGATTAACCATAAGTTGTTTTGGGATTAACAATCTTTAAAGTTTGATTCCTTTGATGATATAGGATTTTCGTTACGGTTGTTGTTTGAGGATTAACCATAAGTTGTTTTTGTTGATGTTGTTGTTATTGTGTTTTTCGTAGTTTATGTTTATTGTCTGCTATTTTGTTTGACGGTGCGGATTTCGTTATTAAGATGACTACAGTAATTAGGATTAGTATTTTGGTGTTAACTATTACTTGCGTTCATGTTTTCCCTTCGTATGTTTTAGCACAAATTTTAGTATACGATTTCTAAACCTACAATTTTTTTGCATTAAAAATCTGAAAGTTTAGGACTACCAGAGTAGGTAAGCAGGCATAGATGGATTTGATGGTGAAGATAGGTTGCATCCTAGATTAGGTAAAAAAGGATGTGTGCTGAAATATTTTGATTTCGATTTGTTCACTAAGATGGCTTGATTATTTATGATTTCTGTCTTAGAATTGAGGATTAGTTGCACACATGTTTTTCCTTCTTATAGTTTAGTAAAAATTTAAGTTCCTGATTTGTAAAAGCAGATGTATTTTACCATCTGTGTCCTAGATTAAGTAAACAAGGATGTCTACACAAATATTTGGATTTGTTACGGTTAAGTAAGATACGAAGCTTTAGAACTGTTGGAAGTTTATGATTTCATTTTACAGCCTTATATGTTTGCTTTGTTTCCCGACCAGTATTTTGAGATATTCGAGTTTGTGAACTATAAAGGTCCATCACATCACTTTTCTTATTTGTCAATCATCACTGTTGGCTTGCATATATTTTGTGCTTATACTTTATCCGTTTATGATGGGTTTGCCACATCAATTTCTTCTTTTGGTAGGCTGATTTAACTATCTTGGATTTAAGGTTCCTCAAGTATTGGTACAGCTGCAAAACAAAAATGTCTCAGACGCGCTTTCGAGGGTACTTAGAGATGTGACCAAGCATCCAATTGTTAGACACGAAGCTCCTGACGCTCTGGGTTCTATTGCAGCGTAGCTGTCATCATCAAACGCGGGTTGAAAATCATTGAAGTCAACCCATAAACGTTACGCTCAACTTCATACCTTACATTCAAATGGTTTTGTAGTTGTGGCTGTAACAAACCAAAATTTTCCAAACTGATTTTAAATATTAAATGTCAATTTATTATTACCTAACTATTTATCTAAGCAACATGAGCTTACATAACCGTTTTGGGAAGATAAACCGCACACTGTAGCTTACAGTAATTCACTACATCACTAAATTTCATCAGAAAATATAAATTTTCCATTTTCTGACCATTACTGATAATACAAATTATATTGAGAAATACCTCGCGTTTACTAGAGCACGACACCAAACACGCGTACCGGCACCACATAAATTACAGTTTAAATTCTATAAATTATTCCCGGAGTCAATAATTTTGCTTTTATTCCATTTTTATGAAAACGTTCCCAGAATTTTATTTTTCACGTTTATATGAAACTGAGGTACCACGATTACACGGGAGCTCAACGGGACACGGAGTACACAGAATACACTCTATTATAATAAAACAAGATACAATAGACCTTATCCCTTCCCCTGATATAACCTCACCACAAACACCCCTCCTTTTTATCGTTTTCTCTTGGCTTCTTCTCCAACTCAACCTATGCTATACCCTGTCACCATCACTAGAAGCCTGAAGCTATATCACTTTTCTCTTTTCCCCAGTCTTTTGTCGCTCTCATACACCTTCTCCCAGAGTCAACGATGTAGATGAAGAGGATTGAGAATGAGTTTAGCTCCAAATGGATACTCCTTAAACCCTCATGCTCGAAATCATGTTGAAAACTTTCCCTAATGATTTCTTTTTATAGTTAGTCGATTCCCAGTAGATGCACACACTCAAAAATTTGTAGCAAGGTGTTAACAAGATCTGGTTCAAGGGTTTGAAGCTATAATCGAAGGTGTGTGGGCTTGCTTGGAATCGGATTTGGGTCTCGTTGTTCATCTCTGTCATTCGACTCCCTTGTTGTAAGAATCCAAAAGATCCTTGTCCTGATGTTTCTTTTTGTTTATGACGTGGTTATGTGGTTACTGGAATTTTTGATAATGAATAAAACTAGAATTTTTGTTATAAAAATTTGCTGTGATTTATATATGTTTAATTGAGATATTGTTGACTTTTGGTGCCAATCGGCCCAAGCCATAAACCTGGAAATGGGTATCTTTCTTAACTGTTAATTTGATCTTGTGTGGTATGCTCATGTTGTTGATATAAAATGTTTTCAAATAAGCAGTAGCTTAATTGTTTTCACCACACTTTAAACCTTATAAGCCTATTATATCTTTTGACTCTAAGTTAACCTGAGTATTGGCTTAAGTAATGGAAGTGGTTACTTTGCTTCGTACCTTGTTCTACATTTCCTTTGTTTGACACATTGAAATTAGTGCGCTTGAGCTTAGTATCTTAACGGAACCCACTGTGGCTCGACACAGTGGTAGATTGTTTTGTGATTTATTGAGGTTAGGCCTTGCTTAAAGGTTGGGTTGTGACGACTTTGGTTACTGTAGAATCAGGATCAAGCTCTTCTAGGATTAGCAATATTGATTAGCACAGCGGAATAAGAACAAGAACACAATATTACTAATAAGGTTTTCTTTATTAAAACATAAATAAAAACTACTACTACTACTAATATACACACGCTATAATCGTGTGTCTAGACTCTCATTGGAAGTGTTTTCTATTGAATAGATGATCTGTAACCTAGACGCCTACCCTCTTTATATAATAGAGGGAGGTTACAAACCCTAGCTTACTAAAAAGGCTGACTATTACATAATAGGTCCCTATTGTTTCTTCTTTCTTCATATCTTCTTGTGGGTTTTGTAATCTTCAAATCTGTAATTCCCAACAATCTTCCCCTATTTGATATTACAAAACAATCTGCATGAAGAAACAATGCTAAAACATGTCATCACAAATAATAAGCTGCACATCATAAATCTTCTTCCCCTTTTTGTAATCATCCAATAGGGGTCTTGTACATCTCGTAATCGCTTCCCCTCAAGTGATGCATGTAGATGGTTACGTATTTTTGAACAATAAGCTTCCCCTTAAAAATATACTAACCATCTCATGAATCTCGGACTTTAATTGGCTTCAAATATCCTTATCTGGTTTAGTGCGAACAAGCATATTTATTACACCCCAGATACTCGTGTGGTCCCAGCCATCGCACGACATAACCGACAACAGTTATTTGTGTGGTCCCAGCCATCGCACAACATAACTGTCCCAATAATAATGTGTGTGGTCTCGGCCATCGCACGCCATTATTAAGTCATGTACAAAACAACCTGTAAACACCAAACCAAATGAATAGAAGTAACCAACTCGTCGTCCAAGATCCAAGGGCGTCTTCGGACCTATGATTAAATATCAACCAACAAAAACAAAATAATAACTTTTTTTTTAATTTAATTTTTTTTTAATTTTTTTTATACTATCAGCAGTAACGAGTAGCAGGAATGAGCAGCAGGAACGAGCAGTAGTATCGATCAGCAGAATCAAATTAAGCACATCAGCACAAAGTGTAAGAGGATGGCCAAGTATATTAACAATAAGCTTCCCCTTAAAAGCATACTTGCCATCTCTTGAATCCAGTAGGTTCCATGGAGTGATCACTGATGAAGAAAATCAACTATAACTGATTTAATGAAGAAATAGAATCTCCAACCTTGCATCTTATGTCTTGCACTATCCACGTGACGTCGAACTCATAAAATATGAGTAGTGAAAATCAAGCCTCTTGACAAACTCCTCAGTGATTTATCCAATGAGACACTAAACACAAATAATGTAACTTCTTCAAGTGATAGCAAATGTACGCATTAAGCAAAATAAAATTGATCATACCCCTTCACTAGAGTCATCAAGTCTTCGTCACCATACAAACCAAGCAAGTTATCTTAAAAAGTTGCTGATCCCTTTAAGATATGATAAGAACACAATACTTGGGAAAATCAATTACAACATCAAACAAGCGATAATCAAATGTCTTCGTCAAGTAATATTCTCAACAAAATGATGATGGTTGATAACTCCGTCCTCCCTAACCATTAGTAATCTCACATGACTAGTAGGAACCAAAACCGACCAAAAGAAAAAGTATACAACAAGTCAGCAGGAACCATAAAGAAGTCAGCAAAAACCATCAGTAGAAACCACCAAGAGGAACCGATCAGTAGAAACCATATATGATGGCAGCAGAAACGAAATAACGTATCAACAGTAACATATTCGAGAAACTACTGGCAGTATGAACCATACAGCAGCAATGAACTATCATCAAACATATTAAATTCTTTTCTCACATAATACCACTATCCCATGTAATCAATAACAATCGTTGACCCATGAATTCAGCCATCACGTGACCCACAATTAACATTCCCTTGTCACATGCAGTACACGACAAACAACATCCCAATTGCGACAATCCAAATTCACCTTTTGAATTAACTCCACTGACCAACATATCTTCCATGAATATTAACCTCGACATCAGTAGCATTATCTCAATTCTTTGTTGCAAGTGAGAGATAGAATTCACACCGACCAACTATTACAATTGTCATCGGCATCAACAATCATAACTTAACACTCGTACAAATAAACACCAAACAACTTAGTACGAGGTTAAGATTGTGAATCAATTTACCACAAATAGAAGACTACAAATCTGTTCAATATAACCGATCCATTATCTTCATTAAGAAACTGATTGTCGCTAAAAACCCTAAAAGCACCAAAAGTGTCGCTAAAAACCCATCCGAATTAATTTGACCAATCAAATAAACAAATCAATCAGCCATTAATACGCAACATGTAAATCAGTCCCACTTTCTTTCTAATCCATAATTAATGAGTACTAGGTATCAAAAATATTATGACCAATCACGACAAATATATCAATTATAGAAAAATCAATGTGAAATCATGCTGTAATAGAGTGGTCGATACCTTAAAAAGCGATGAACATAAATAACCCTTGAAACAGTCAACCATAAAACCCTTTCAAGTCTGCTCTATCCGTACCTTCATTTACCAGATCTGCTCCTATTCAAAACTGCTTCTTTATTGAAAATGAAAACCTTGTAGATTCCTAGATATCGAGAGCCACCCGCTCTGATACCAATTGTAGAATCAGGATCAAGCTCTTCTAGGATTAGCAATATTGATTAGCACAGCGGAATAAGAACAAGAACATAATATTACTAATAAGGTTTTCTTTATTAAAACATAAATAAAAACTACTACTACTACTAATATACACACGCTATAATCGTGTGTCTAGACTCTCATTGGAAGAGTTTTCTATTGAATGGATGATCTGTAACCTAGACACCTACCCTCTTTATATAATAGAGGGAGGTTACAAACCCTAGCTTACTAAGAAAGCTAACTAATACATAATAGGTCCCTATTGTTTCTTCTTTCTTCATATCTTCTTGTGGGTTTTGTAATCTTCAAATCTGTAATTCCCAACAGTTACGGGTCAAAACCCACTGTGGTCGAACTACAGTGGATGGGTTTTGGTTGGTTACCTCTTTGTCTCAACATTACAAACTCGAAAAAGATTAAATAGATATGTGTTTGGTTTTCTTTGTGGATCAAAACCCACTGTGGTGAAGCCATAGTGGTGTACACTTTATGGGTTTTTGATAAGTTAACAATAGCTCCATTTTCTTTCTTTTCCCACTTTGCTTGCTGTCGAGAGCCACAACCCAAACAGTGGGTGACCTTGTTGAACCATTGAATTTGCTTTTGATGGTTAAAAAGGATTAAATGGATTAAGTGTAAATTGTTTTGTTATTCAACCTTATAATAGTAGTCGTTCAAAATTTCAACTCAGGAAACTAATAAATGTATTAAGACTTTAGTTGTGTGGGGATGTGGGTATTCAAGCTCATGTGTTGTCCCAGAATGGATGTAAAGAAGAGTTGCATAAAACTTGTTAAAACCTTGAATGAATGGGTTGCTATGTGGGTAAAAACCCACTGTGGTTCAAACCACAATGGTGACTTTGATGAATATTGTCAACCAAAGCTATGTTGCAAGTGTCATAGTGTTGGGTTTTGAAGTAACTCTACTTCTGGGTGCTACACTGCTGCTAGTTATTCCTTAGGCAAGACTACTGCCAGTCAAGACTATTGCTGCCAGTCAAGACTACTGCTGAGACTCTACTGTTGGAAGAATACCTACTTTTATGAACTTAAGTGTATCCATGTTTAGAGACTCGTACCTCTTGCTTAAGACTTTCATTCCTAGATTTTAAGGTTCAGTCTATGGGCTGTTCAGAACAAGATTTAAAAGAACAAGCTTAGAATCATTTGACCTCATTGGAGTACCTCAGGAGTCAGAACCAGATGATGAAGAAGCATAGCGCCATAAGAGCAAAGTTTTTCTTTGCGAGTCTTTACTTCAGCAATAAACCCTTGATGTGCGTTCTTCTCTAGCCATGTCACGTCCAGCATAGTCACCTAACCCATCACAAAGACACCAAAGCAGTAGGATGGGCTTTGACTCAGCATCATTCTTCTTTCGACAGTTCTTACAACTTCTCTTTGGACTCTACATTCTCTGGCAAAGTGACCCCTTTCCTATTGCAGTTGTAGCCACTCCATCTGAGATTTTGTCAAATCCCAAGTACCCTAAGGCTTATACTTTAAGCTGTTTCCCAGTTCTTTTCAAAAACCTTTTTTTGCCCTTAGGGTTAACATAGCCATCGCCATTTTAAATCAATCTCTTCAAGTGCATCAGGATCTTTATTGATCAGCATCTTGGGGTTCAACACTTGAGGTACTCGTTAGTAAGGATCAGCCAAAGGAAAGCCACAAATAGCCCAGCATCACTCCTATTATCACTGCTTGGTTGAGTACCAGCAGCAGAGTGGCTAGGTGCTAGCCCAGCAGATAAAACCATAAGCAGCCAGAGTGATTGAGCAGCCAGAGTGAGCGTCTGAAGTGCTAGATGTATTGCGATGACCACAAAAGCTATATTTTGAGCGTCCAGAAGATGAAGTAGGATGAACTAGATGAGAGTCATCTCAGTTTCATATAACTTTCAAGTTGTTGTTACAGACCTATTCAAGGCTCATAGTTTCAAAGGTCTGCTTGTTTTCTCCACACAACTGTATGCATGCTCCATTTTGGTGCAAGACTTTCCGGAAGAGAAACTTTGAGATTGGATGGTCTTCTTCAGGAAACTAGGTAACCCCACAAGGCTTCAAGTGAACTTTAAGTTTTTTGCAAGGGCCTGTTATAAGTGCCATCAAGGATTTTTTTTTCCACCACTTAGAGGCATGAAGTTTTCAAATTGATTGCTTCAGAACATTCTTCCTTGACTTTTTGGTAGCTTCAGTGCCACCAAACCCTTGACTCAACAGCGCAGTCATAAGAGCCTTATTGCAGATTCAATAGTGCTTCAAAGTCGGCCTGAAACTCCATTAGGTGCATTCCCATTAAAAGAAATAATGGAGATTCTGCATCTCCAGGCTTTCTGGCAGATTCTTCATCTTCTTTGGCTTTGAGTAGGGCTAGCTCTTTCCATCGACGACCCTAGGAAATTTGTCACCATCCAGAACCACGGATTCCACATCTTGTAGTCAATCATGGCGGCATCATGACTGCCTGATGCCGCATCTTCCAAAGCTCATACTCTCCTTTGCTTGGAGCATTGATCTTGGGATGGCGAGTTATCATATGTGGTCATCACCCATGCGCTCCTTTTGCTTGTTGATGAACAGACTTTAGTAGTACTTGTTTAGCCTCGCTATTTTATTAAATAACGTCACATAGTGAATCGGACTAGATATGTAGCAAGTTGTGCCATTAGGACTACTTATGCTACATTTTGGCAAACTTGTAATGTGTTAGAGCCTATAAATACCCCCTCGATGGCTCTCCGATTGGGAGGGTGGTGGTTAAGCATTAGGTGGTATTGTATTGTTTCATTTCATATTTAATAAAAGTTTCTTTCTCTCCACCCTCTCTCATTTCCTCCTCACTAGAACATGTATCATATCTCATGTTTGAATCAACCAAGACCTCCCGAACCACAGCAAATCATGTATATTTTCGGTCCTACAATTGCCATCAGCAGCCTCGGGGTTGCTAGTGCTCAGTATTAGGTATTAAGCTCAATCTATCGTACAAGCATCTAAGTCACAAGATGGGACTGTTCTATTCTATTTCAAGCTGGTCATATTTGGGCTGTCTCCATATGTCGGGTCATTACTATTAGGCCGGTAGTGGATTCAAAGGGGGAGTTCGTTTAAAGCGTTGGCATTTTGAGGAGAAGGATAGTTGAGAGCTATCTTTTTGGACCATACTCACAAATATGCGTTCGATGGTCTATCTATTTCGCATCAGAAGTGTAGAGTTACGGGTATTATGGCATCGCTACACAAACTAGTATGATGATGTCGATAATCGCAACCATCGCGGAGGGAGAGAACATGCAGGAAAAGTTAGTGATTTCATCTCTCAGTATGTTGGTTGATCGACGGGAATTGCTGCTTACACTAGAACGGGCAAGAAGTACCTTAAATGACGTGTACATCGGCAGCGTATGTTACAACTTCTGTGATAATTATTATGTGATTATGTGTAATGTGATGCTCCCAGGAAACACAACCATGAACTCCTCGGGTGCAAAACTCATTAGTATCTACTTATCCGCTTGCGTGATGAGAAGGGGTGTCAGTTCAGGCGGAGGAGCCAGGAAGAAAGAAAAAAGGCCCTCCTAGTTAGGGAGGGAGTAATAAACCTAACTGAGACCATTACAGTGTTGAAGTTAGGAGCATGTCAAATCTGTTGCCGTAGTGCAAAATCAAATGCGAGATGTCGGGATGGAGAAACTTCAAGTCTGCCTCAATATCTAGCTACAGAGACTCTGCGTCTCAACATCATCAACATAGTTTCTATTGTTTGTAATCTTACTTGTTACATGTTTATTTGTCTCATTTGTAACCATTATGCTGTGACGATATCTTGTGTGAGGGAGATTGTTAGCCTCGCTATTTCTATAAGAATAAGTCACATCATGTGAATCGGACCTTACGATACTGTAGCAAGTTGTGCATTAGGG